>ML791552.1:64049-117432 GCA_009831015.1 Picea engelmannii
AGGTGACAAAATCAAGAAGAAATATTTATGGAAAGTGGTTAACCCTAAAAATAAGGAAAATAGGTTAAGTGACCTAGAAATGGATTAATATTATTTAAATGATAAATTAAAGTGACAAATTCAAGGTGGATTATTTAAATAATTAAAAGAAGTAACAAAATCAAGAAATGATAAAGTAAGGTGACAAAATCAAGAAAGAATATTTAAATGATAAAGTATTGGAGAACTTTCTATTTATGGAAAGTGGTTAACCCTAAAATAAGGAAAAAAGGTCAAGTGACCTAGAAATGGGTTAAGTGACCTAAAAATGGGTTAAGTGACCTAGAGGATGAAAGTATAAATAAGATAGCAATGGTCTCTTGTAGATCATCCTTTTTGTGGATCAATGGAGAGCTTCTTGTGAGAATATATTTTGGAGTATTGATGGAGAGCTTCTTGTGAGAGCTTCTTGAGCATTTTTGGTGTGGAACACATGAGCATATTGAATATCTATAGGTGACTGAGGTAACCAAGGATATATAAGCCGAAATTCTAAGGAAAGTGAAGAAAAGAACGATGAAATGCAAGGAAGGATAAATTCTTTTGATGGTGCTTTCTAAGGTATGTTATTTACATGTAATCTCACCATTTTCGCTATAACTTTTTTTCTATAATGATTCAGATCTTGAAACTTCTATGAAAGTGAGAAAACATATCCAAGTATCTGTGGTTAAAATTTTAGCTTGTGGGTTGTTGTATTTTTGGAGTTACACTCCATGGAAAATAGGGTTTGTGACCAGTCCTGAAACTAGTCAAAAACAGGTATTTCGGGTAAAAATGTCATAACTTCTTCATAACAGGTCAAAATTCAGTGAGACCAATTTTTTTGGTTATATTACAGTCTTTAGTATGCTTTGGAATAGGTTCAGATCAATTCAATAAATATTCCGTGCGGGGCACACTCTACAATGTCGCTCTCTAGAATAATCCAAAATTCAGCAAGGTATGTCATTTTTGCTATAACTCCTTTTCTGAGAGGTTACAAGTAGTTCCACTTGGAGGAATTGCATAAAAAACACTGAAGAACATTGTGTATCAGTTTTAGATATTTATTCATTATAGGTACAAAGTTATGATTATTTCAATTTAGGGTTGTTGACTAATCCAAAACTAGTCATGGTTGAGACAAGCAGTTGATGTGTTGGCACATACATGAGGTGTATAGTTGATGATGTTGGTAAATATTGATGATTCATTGTTGATGAGTATTTGAAACATGATTGGTATATACTTGGTACATGGTTGGATGCACTTGTTTATGGTACAGGTTGATTACAGGTTGTTTGGCACATGCTGGTGCATGGTTGATGCTCTTGTTTATGGTACAGATTGATATCTGTTGAGGATTGTTGCCTCATCTCAGTTGGTGTTGAGAATGTAAGATGAGTCTTGCATATAGAGCCGATGCTCTTGTAGAGTTGTACTCTATTCAACTGTTGTTGAAAAACCCCCAGATTGAAGTCCATACTAAAAAGAAAAATTATAAATACATCTTGTGTTCCTTGTGGAGATGATTTGTTGATGATATATTGCTGATATATGTTGTTGAATGTATTCACATCTAACTGATTATTAATGAAAACAATGAGTAATGAGTAAATGTCGAATGCTAACTAATGAGTTTTGTGTAAGAGGGAAGTTTTGGGAAAAAGATCCCCACACTCATNCCCCCCCCCCCCCCCTCTAAGTGTGCTAGGTGTGTCCAACATCCTATACATATTAGATCAGTTGTACATAGGATATATGAGGAGGTTAAAGTCAAAATCAGAATGTCAACTGGTATCTCTGAAATTTTTAGGAGTGATATTGGGGTCAAGCACTTTTGTAGTGTCGTGGGGATGAAAGTCAATACTAGCAAGACGAAAGTGGTAGTTTTCTCTAGCAAAAGAAAACATAATCAGCGTGAGTTCTACTTTGAAGGAAAAACTCTTGAAGAAGTGGCAGATTAAAAATACCTCAGAATTGACTTCAACAAAAATCTAAGTTGGGAAAGTTGCAGAAAGAAAATAACTTTGGGAGGTTGGAAAGTGTTCTATGCTTTTCAAAATAGGTGCAGAGAGGCAGAGCTATAGGATTGGAAGACTATGAAAACTCTCTTTGGGATTTTAGTGATCCTGGTGGTTCTCTATGGTTGTGAAGTGTGGGCCAGTACTACATCTACTTACAGTGGAAGAAAATTGAGAATATTAAAAAATTCTTGATTACAAACAAGTTTAAAATTAAAACTTCAGTCCCTTATGATATCATGTTGAGTGAAATGGGGGTTGCTCCTATTGAATAAATTTCTATGGTGCATCTCATAAGATATATAAAACAATTGAGCAAATGGAAGACGATTGATGGCCTAAGGTCGTCTTCAATGACTTATTGTGGAAAAGAAAGAAGACGTGGGTGCGGAAAAATATTAAATGGCTTAGTAAATGGGATATTCACTTGAATAGGTTCCCTACGAACAGTAAAGAGATAAAGGATTTTGTTATTAATAGGTTCCACAAGCGAACCTGGGATAAAGGACTAGAGAGAAAAAAAGAGTATTATATTGACGTGTTCAACCCCACTTACAATTATCATCAAAAAGCGTACATAGGGGCCAATATATCTTGGAGAGATAAAATGTTTATTTCATTATTAAGAACCAATTCCCATCAACTTATCTGTGAAATCAGGCATTGGAAAGACCAAAGGAAGCTTGGGAAGAAAGGGTGCATATGTTCTACACCTCAAGAAAAGTGGAAGCAGAAAAACATTTCATTTTAGAGTGTGAGGCCTTCAAAAACAGTACGGACAACTATGTAAGTATCTTGACATCTAGCTATTGGAATAATTTATTCAGTGAGGGGACAGTGGAACAATTGGGGGAACTCATCATCAATATGAACATGAAAAGAGATGAAATGTAGAAAATCAATGTGTGAGGTGGTTTGTCCCATAGGATATTGTTAGCCTCATGGACATTAAAATAATTTATTCTTCTTCTACAAAGTATTTTCATTTTTTTTATAAGTCAGTTTTTTCAAAATCGTTTTCATTTTAATTTTCGTTCATTTCAATGCATTTATATAATAGTTGCATGGAACCGCTCCTGGTATTTCATCTCTGAAACTCATTTTTGACCTTCCGAGAGCTTGGGAACTGGAAGGAAACTTCTACAATTGGCTCAGAACTATTTTGGGAACTTGGGAGTTTTTTGGGAGCTTCAATATCAAGGAAATGGGAGCTTGGTATGTTTCCAAAATAGAGATCTTTAAATTAAAATGTAAATATTTGTATTCCTTTATTACAAATACATAATTACAAATATTTTCATTATATTTATTTAAAATATCACTATAAAACAAAGACTAAACTATACTAAATATTATTTAAAAATTTATTTAAGTAAAAGAACTTAATACTACTCACTTTATAGTTGTGGATATGAAAAACTTTTAATGCATGTATGCTTTCTTTCAAGCCCATACTAAACATGAAAGTTGAATAAATCAATACCCAATCCATGGCAAGCATTTTATCCAATTTTTTGTGGCTATTAACCAATCATATCATTGACTTTTATTGTATTTTCATATTACAATAGTACTACTATTTATCTATTTCTAATGAAAACAAGAATAATGGTTCAAATTTACAAATATGTTTGAAGTTTATATATGTAAATTTTAATTTTAAAAAGATGTTAAAATTTTGTATATGTATTTTCAATTTTGTTTCTCATTTTCTAACTAGCATAACCTCAAAGTGGGGGAAAGGTTTCTCAATGACTGTTTATATATGGGGAACTCATAGCTAACTTCTGTTTGAGGTCCCATGGTAGGCTGAGTCCATGTATTGATTTGGGTTTTTTAGCTTTTTGGGGTTTTCGATTTCTGGGGTTTTAGGATATGGATGGATCTCGTTCCTTGGAGATTATTGGTCGTTTATAGTTGTTGGAGAGAATTGAATTTATATTCTATTGTGGATAAGGTCTTGGAAGAGTAGGTGAATTTTGTTGGGAATTGGACACTCGAGGAAGTGGGTAGGTTGCGCTATTGTTAATATACTTGCCCCTTTCATGAGGGGCATACTTACTGGTTCGATATGAATATACCTCAACAATTAGCTTTATACCATGTTGAAATTGGACATGTTAGTTATCCAAACTTCATAACCATCGCCAATCAACCTCAACAATTGGTTATGATACATTGTTGAGAATGGGAGAGCCTAGGAGTGGATCATAGGGCCTAGGCTTGGCTAGCAGGTTGCTCTACTACTCAATGATATTCCCCTTTAACAATATGCCACTTCATACTTATGGATTGGACATCAAGGTGTGGATTTCTATCTCCAACAACCCCTCGCACAGGACAATTGACTGAGGCTTGCTTGCCACCACAAAAAAATCTTCAATTGCCCATTAAGTTTTGAAGAAAAAAAGTCAAATAAAAGAGTTAAAATTTTTAGAGATACTATATTAACAGAAATGGTTAAATTGTGGACATAGTACCTTTCAAATTCCCTTAGAAGCATTCAAGAATGCTCGTCAATTGATGTAGGTCTCAAATCCTTCCTAGTCTCCACTAACAAATAGATGCAAAGACCCTGAAGTAATTTCTTCAATTTCGCTTCCCTCTTAAACATTCTCTGTGATCAAAACCCTACTACTCGATATAGTTCTACAGGTTTTATACCATCTCCAACCATGGATTCCACTGGGGGGTGTTGCGGGCACCTTTTGTGTTCCAGGTGAAGAAGGCTAGGGTTGTGGGTGTTGCGACTATAACAAATTCATTTTTTCTGTAGTATCTAAAGTTTCAGGTGCTTCTACAATAGCCTTGAATGTTCCAACCACTTCTACAACAATATGAAATGTTTAGAACCATTTCCTTCTTGGATAGACTGCCTTGGAAGAAAGGAATCAACAACAACACCTTCTTGATGAGAGTAGGGCTTTCCTAGGAAAACAAGCTTAGGCTACAGCTACTTCGCTCTTATCTATGATCTTCCACGTCATGGAGGAAGCACATGCTCTAGAGAGGATGGAGCGAGACTTGAGAAGGGATGCACTAACTGAAGTGTGGTTGCATAATAGAATGCACATAGATAAGCTTAGGGTTGGATCTCCCAGCACTGCTTGCACATTCAGAACACCCTCTCTTCCCTCCACATGTCTTTATACCCACTTCCATGTGATTTTAAGGTACATTAACACATGGCTTCCTTCCATACGCCCTAGACAAATTACAAATGGGAGAAGAACCTCCCCTTAAAGAACTCCTAACCTCTAATGTGGCAGCATTGATTCCACTACCGTACATTTTCCCTTCGTCTTGCTTTAAATATAAATTTATCAACTATTTATGAAAACATTTTTTTATGATGATGATTCAGGTATGAGGGTATCCCAAATTATACTCACTATAAGTTTTTATCCATTTTTCTAAAATGATTAAATGGTGATTCCTATAGGCGTTCACCATCAATTATTAATGTGGAAGTTTTTAGCCATTTTTCTAAAATGGTTAGCTAATGGTGATTCCTATGGGTGTTCACTATCAACTATTAATGTGGATGTGCTAGTTTTATTTTGGTTGTTTTCAAAGACAAAATTAGTTACCGCTACCTCACGGCTCAATGAACGAGCATGTTTATTAGATAGAAGGATTGCACGTTCTTTTGATTCTGATTTTTCTCGAATGTTTTAGGATCCGATGGCCTATAATCCACCTGTCACACCATTCAATGCAGCATAGCAGCCGTGATATTGGCTTCCATCCACGAATGCAGGTTGAATCATTACCGTTATTCAAGGAAAATCACTGTCAAAATTAGTGGTCACTGCTACATCATGGTTCAGTCAATTTTTATCATGCGATTATTGCATTTTTGCGAATCAAGTATTGCCCCAAGAGATGGCTGAATATATTACAATTATTACGTTTGTGCGATTCAAGTATTTCTCGAAGAGATGGATGAATCAGTTACAGCATATTCATATTAATTATGTCTCTTACCTCAAAGGAAAATCTCTTTTTTACATTGCATATGTGGGTATAGTTCGGTTGGGAGAGAAGCGACAGACAAAATACCCAAGGGTAGCGTCTTCGTCCACGGTTACAACAATCGGTTCTCCAGATAAGCGTTATCTCGTGCTTTTGTTATTTCATTTTCCATTTAGTCTCTACTCTAGTGATACGTTATGCAACACTACGTATCCATTTCCATCATATTCATAGTGTACACGTATGTTTGGAAATAGATGTAGAAATGTTTGGAATATTCTAATTTTATTGTAAATAGATTTTTTTTGTAAACACGGTTTTTTGCTGCCTACAAATATGATTAAACTTTTGTAAAATTTTACTATAAAGAATTTTATCATAGGGAAAATTTGCAATACCAAAATATTTAACAATGAGACACTAAACTTTCTATCTTCCACCATTTCTCCCACTCGAACCAGGAACCCTCTTTTCTTGTGACTTACCTTTCACTCTGATACCAATTCTTAGAAAAACATGATCATGGAGAAATAAAGTAAAACAAATGAGAAAATAAAACACAGAAGATACACAATACAATAGAGACAAATATATACATGTTTCACCCAATGTGTACTACGTCCACGAGAGAAATTTCCAGATCCTTCCTTTTTATTATCTAACAAAATGAAGGGATACAACCTACAACACACCTGTTGTAACTTCCTCTTCTCTCTCTCACGGTCTCCTCACTCAGAATACAATATTCACAATAATACACAGCTGCAACAAAATTCCCTCATAAAAGAGGGTTTCCTTCTAGGGAAAAAAAAAACCTAACATAATCTCTACCGTCATATATGTGACTTAATGATTATTGATCAAGAGTGACTATGAAATTACAATATAAATTTACAAGGAAATCTTTCCTTCAGTGGCTTTTCCCCTCGAACCCCCAAACCCCGCAGGGGGGTAAATCCCCCCCTGCAACCCCCCCACGTGGAGGGGTGTAAAGTCTTCATCATGTATAAACATGGCTGAAAACAAAGACCTCCGAATGAGGAAGATAATCAGGCTCCACAACCAATAATCTCCCACTTGGAGACTGAGCACAACAACTCCATCGTTGTTGTATCTACTGGACTATGATCCTTATTGGACTGGAGAATTTATCATCTTCACCTTCATGCTTGAAGACCAACTAAAACTGAGCATTAACTCAGTTTCTCCCTAGTTACTCCCTTTGTTAGCATGTCTGCAGGATTATGGCTAATATGTATTTTTTCCAACTGTAAATGTCCATCTTCTAAGATAGATATTCGTATGAAATGGTACCTGAGTTGTATATTATTATTATTTGAATGGAAGGTCGAGTTCTTTGAAATACGAATGCCACTCTCACTATCACAATACAACCTACTATTCTCCTGCTTCTTTCCCAATTCCTCCATAAACCTTTGTAACCAAATCATTTATTTACTAGTCTTTCTAGCAGCAACATAATCTGCTTCTGTTATTGAAAGTGCAACAACCTTTTGCAGTTTCAAAATCCAACTTAGTTTTGTTCCACCTACAGTAAAAAAATACTCTGTGGTGTTCCTCCTGCTATCTTTATTACCTTCCATATCTGGATCAACATATCCCTGTAGAACAATGTCTGAACCTCCAAAACATAATGCATGATTAGAAGTACTTCTCAAATACATGTTGAAACCATTATGTTCTTCCATGCTTTCCTTCCACATTCTATTTTCCCCACTTATTTACTCAATTTATTTTCCCTCTTCTACACCTCCCCTTATCCCTCTTTTCTTTTATCCCTTCCTTTCTCCCTTTTCGGTTACTGTACTTAGTCATATTTCAGTTTCAAAGGTTCGCGAGTTCACGGGTTGGCAGGCCTTCATTTTCACCCACTTGCTTATTTCACAAGTCCATTTAAGCACTTAGCCATTTTTCAGTTTTGTGGGTTTGCAGGTTCGAGCCTTCACTCTCCATTTTCCATGACCTTCACTTTGCACCCCAAGTTCTGTGATCTACATTTCGAGCATCAACCTTGTCATGGGTGTTGGGCTCCAAAATATTTCATTCTTCTTGCATGCGATGGCAGTCAAAAAGATAGTTACCATACTTCGAAAGGCATTTGATATCGAACCACTGCCGGAGGACTTGCCGGAGTTAGGAACTCGAGAGGGAATATTGCTCCCGAGTTAGCCTACTCTATTTTTTAATGGCTCGCTGAAAAAAAGGTCAATTTGGTAATTGCGTCGATGTCGATGGTAATTACGTCAATTTAAAACTTTATGAATCAATCTTTTAATAAAAAATAAAATATAAAAAAAAGTAGAATATTCTTAACCTTGTCTATCAAATCAAAAGCTAAAACTGTCTGTTAGTCATTACGATCTTTAATTAGCACGGTTTGCTACGTTAAAACTCGATTAATCGATCTTTTAATAAAAAATAAAATAGAATAAAAATAGAATAATCTTAATCTTGTCTTTCAAACTAAAGGCCAAAATTGTCCATTAGTCATTACAATATTTCATTACCATAGTTTGCTACGTATAAGTTGCAATGGGTATAGTGGGATTGCCACGTATAATCCGTAATGGAATATCGCATGTGGGCAGGATGGCGTTTTGGATGGCCAGAGGTATGGTGAGTTGGGTGTATGTGTCCCTAAATATCGGTTCGGAATCATGTTCATATTTTTTATTTATCTAAGTGACGTCCTTACTTAGGAATTTATATACAAGATAGCTATAGTGATAGTGACAGAAGATAGCGATAGCGAAGGGAGCAAGGTTAGCACAGTACGAGAATAGCGAGGAAGTTGTGGCTGCGTCGAGAATAGTGAGGGAACATTTGTGATGAGAACAATGCGAGAGTTGGCATTTAGTTGTGATTCCTTTGTCCCCAATAGACAAACATGTATTGTCTTGTTCCGTATTTTTATGTTTTTTTCTTGTCCCCTATGGCAATGGCAATACATTCAACACACATAAAAAGTGGGCAAGAGGTACCCATTGCTGGTGAAACAGATCATTTAGGTCAAGTGAAAATTGTCTCTTCAAGCAAAGTAGGGAAGTGGGTTTGGGTCAATGCCAAACTCTTTCAGGGTATTTTAAAACATAGATTTGCTTTCCTTAAATGGGAGTAGACAAGGAAAAAATTATCCCTTTGTAATAAAATTTTAAACAAGCCTCTTTTGCAAGGGTGTAGCAAAAAATGGACTAAAACAAACAACGATTATGCCTTGTATAGTCCCACATCCACACCTCTCACCTGGTCACCTAACCTGTATGTGAAAGAGTTACTAAATGCTAAGAGGAGTTTGGAGGTTTTGGAAGTCAAAGAGCATGACAAGCCTTAAAATCTAGCTATTGACAGTAGAAATTTGGGGCTTAGTAGAAAACAATAAAGTTTTAAAAGGTCAAGTGACATTGTTGCAAGAAGCTCTTCTGGTAGAAAAGCCTAAATGGAATGGCATGAAAGATGTCGGGAAAATCATGGAAGATTCTACTGGGGAAATTAGAGAGGTGATGAAATATAAAACATCCAAAGATGAAGGGAAAACAATTGTACAAGAAGACACCTAGGGAATGAAAGCAATGGATGAAGAGAATTTTTTTTTACAAAAAATTCCAAAACTTGGGCACAAGTTATTAGTAATTCTGCTAGTATGGAAAAAGATACAAACAACTGGGGGTATGACATGCAAGATAGAGAAATTGAAGAAATACAAGTAAGAGCAGAAAACATAATTATCAAAGGTGTGAGTGAGTATGGAAAAAATGAATGTACTCTCGATCTTGCAAGTGAATTTTTGAAGGATGCGTTGTTTTGGCAAGGTAAAATTTGCCAAGCATGGAGGGTGGGTAAACCCAGTGGCGAGAGACTTAGGTCCATAAAAGTCATCATGTCAAACATACGGGACAAGCAAATTCTCCTAGGCAAGAAGCAACTCCTGAGGGGCTCTCGTTTTTTTCTAGACAAAGATTTAACTATTAGACAACAAGAGGAAAGAAGAGAAGAGATGTCAAACGTTAGGGAAACAAGGGATGAGGGGAAAAGGGCATGGCTATTCTAAGGAAAAGTTGTTATTTCATTTTTCGGTCCTCATTCTAAAACAAGATAGCAATTTGGTAGCCAAGAAGCGCCAACAAATCCATTAGCAGGAAACCATGCAATAAGGACAATATGGGAAAATAGGGCTGATGACTCAACTTTGATTCTTGTAGGCCAAAACAAATAAAAATCATATTATACCCAGGTTTCCTTAAGACTAGTTTGTTGGAACTGCAAAGGTTATCCTTGGAGGCAAGGACTTGGGTGTTAAGAACCAAATACCTGAATACAAAATATCACAATAGATCCAATCATATCTTAATGCAATCACCACACAAGATATATGAAACCATATAGAAAACCACAACTTTATTATAGAAACCCTTGAGGTAGGGAAACACCATACAATGGATCATATTATGGAAGGATCCTCTCCTGTTCACTTGCCTCTTCGAGGGGGCTTCCCCCTATTGAGCTACCACTCCCAATACAATATTTCTCTTCATATCCCATTACATTGCTTGAACTTCTTTATATAGTGCTACCATCACCTCAGAACATTCTAAAGGAGGAATCTTCAAGAAGTGGAATCTTCTAGAAGTAGAACCTTCTAAGAAGTCCTCTTACATTTATTATTTCTAACTACCCATTTATTATATCTAACTACCATAGTGGGCCTTATTTAATAATATAGTGGACCTATTCCACTTTAAATTGAATGGCCTCCACTATTATCACTATGGGCCCTCTGGCCCCCCCCACTACCTCTCTAGCTACCTTATATTCCATCCCCATTACGAAAGTGTTGTCCTCAACGCTTGATGTACAACCATATACTAGGGTCCCATGGATAATTGTGGACCATAATGCTAAAGAAGACTAGAGAACCAAAGTCCCATGTAGAAAGGAAAACCACCATGATGAAATAGTCCAACCACCATTGTAAACCCGAGTCCCATGTCCAAGTACTCATGTGAACTCCCCGTGGAAGATTTTGGAACCCAATAACCAACTCAAAATGATGCTTCAAAGACTAACACCTGTCATGTGGATCCAAATAAGAAGATTCATCCACACAATAGAAAATGGTCGTAGCAGAATCTAGAAGGAATAATAACACTGTAGAATATGCAGGCTAGATGCTGGTAACTAGCTCCTAATATGGGACATTGATGTTCTCTACAAAAGGTGGAATAGAGTCATCAAATAAAATATCAAAGTGGTTGTCATCCCAGAAATGACAACTATCCATATACCAATCATCACAATCGACCTCAAAATCATACCAAACATATATTTCTTGATTATATTCATCCCTAATGTCCACCATAAGAAATATCTCCTGCATATTATCCAATGAATCTTGAATACTACGAAAACTATCATTGAGGCCATCTGCAAGGTCATACAATCTAGCATCCAATGTGTCATACAATTGAGACTTGAATAATTCAAGAATTTCTTTGAGGGTTTGAGAGGAAATATCCATATGAACACCCTATGAACTCTTCGTTCCTGCAACCATCATGAAAAAACCCAAAAATAGAACAATAACTTACAGCAGAAAATCGTTGTTTTTTCTGGAAAAACCCTAAAAACTGTTGAATTTAAAATGTTCATAAATTCACTTCCCGGACTCCGTTTCAGCTGATTTGTTTTTTGAAATTGGGTGAAATTGTGAGAGGAACTCAGATATGTAATTTTTTTGGGCAAATGCGGCCTCCGGTGGCTATATAAATAAAATAAATCTCACGGTCGTCCACAGAAAAAACCCTGAATAATTGTAGATTTTAAAACTTTAATATCTTGACTTCCCGAACTCCGTTTCAGACGATTGGTTTTTTCAACTTGGGTGTTTTTCTGAGAGGAACTCAGATATACAAACTTTTTTTGCAAATTTTGCACATAAATATACCTAAAATATCTGGAATGTCGCGACCCTCTTTTTTCTTTTTCAAAAAAAAAAATCTGCAAAAATAAAAAATATTTGCCCACAATGTATGCTAAGGAAAGTGCTCTGATACCAATTGTTAAGAACCAAATACCTAAATACAAAATATCACAATAGATCCAAAAATATATTAATACAATCACCACACAAGATATATGAAACCATATAGAAAACCACGACTTTATTATAGAAACCCTTGAGGTAGGGAAACATGATACAATGGATCCTATTATGGAAGGGATCCTCTCATGTTCACTTGCCTCTTCAAGGGGGATTCCTCCTATTGAGCTATTGCTCCCAATACAATATTTCTCTTCATATCCCATTACATTGCTTGAGCCCCTTTATATAGTGCTACCATCACCTAAGAACATTTTAAATGAGGAATCTTCTAGAAGTAGAACCTTCTAAGAAGTCCTCTTACATTTATTATTTCTAACTACCCATTTATTATATCTAACTATCATAGTCGGCCTTATTTAATAATATAGTGGACCTAGTCCACCTTACATTGAATGGCCTCCACTATTATCACTATGGGCCATCTCACCCCCCCCCTCCACTACCTCTTCCTCTTACATTTATTATTTCTAACTACCCATTTATTATATCTAACTACCATAGTGGGTCTTATTTAATAATATAATGGACCTAGTCAACCTTACATTGAATGACCACATTCTCATATATTATATGACTTCCACTAATAACACATAACTACATTCCCATTGGGTACCTCCCTAGGTACCCCATATTACCTCCCTAGGTATACTACATTCCATCCCCCTTCACATGTTTTGTCCTCGAAACATGAGAGGAAACCATATAATATGATCGACTGAGCAATGTAGCCAACTGGTACCAAGTACGACCATCCATCCGTCCCAATGGAAGTCGAACATGACGTCTATCTGCTATCTTGCCACCCTGATCTTGCTCTGCATTATGTCAGGGTTGCTTGGGATTGTTTTTGTAGCTTGTAGCTTGAGTGTTGGTAGTCCTCCATGCACCTCTTGATTGGTTTCTTGTCTGGTTCCCTGCCAGTGCATAAATGTGTTGATGCACACGCCCTTGCCTTGATGACTATTGTGTCTCTATATGATGTGGATGGCGATATACAACAACTGTAGGAATTTTTTCCTTTTTCTTCAAATCTGCAACACTTTGTGCCTTTGAGTCAATGACGTCCTTAGCTTCTGGATTATGTCCTTTATGTAGTTTTCCTTCATCTCCTTCTGTAGACTCTACCTCTGATTCAACTTCTAACTCGACAATAACTTCTTCGCTAGCTTCCACGGGCTCATCTTTCATACTGATAGACACATCCTGCAATGTGATTTTCTTTTTCTTGTACCACAACTTCAAAAACTTCTTTTTCACAATAATATTAATGGTACCCACTGATTCTATCCAAGGATATCCCAAAACAATATCCACTTCATCCATATCCATAGCATAAAAATCTGAATGCAACACATATTTATCCATGGTAATCTTCAAATCTTTAAAAATTTGAACATTTTCACCCTCAACCTATGTGCTTTGAATATTCTTTACTGGAACTTACAATATATTAACCAACTGAACATTGATAAAATTATGCATGCAACTAGGGTTAATAGAAACAATGATATTTTCTTTATGAATACAACCATGAACCTGTAATATAGATTTGTCACATGAAAATAAACTCTTGGTTCTCTCTGTATCCTTATTTTTTCCATAATACTACTTGTCTAACAATATTTTTTCAAATTCTCCATTGGAAAGTGTCATCATCTTCTTATAATCAAGCGATTTCCACCAAATGGCAACATCACCTTGCAATTTGAGATCTACCCAATGGGGCCAATTCTCTTCCCATGTTGACTTTCTTTCTTTAATGAGTTTCAATACTAGGGCCATCACATTTCCCTATAAAATACATCTTGCTATGAAAACCCCCCAAAAATAGAACAATAAGTTACGACAGAAAATCGCGGCTTTTTCCAGAAAAACCCTGAAAAACTATTGAATTTAAAATGCTCATAACTTTACTTCCCGAACTTCATTTCGGCTGATTTGTTTTTAGAAATTGGGTATTTTTTCAAGAGGAATTCAAATACCCAATTTGTTTTTTTCCAAATTCATCTCGTAAAGCTTCATATTTGAACCTGAAGTGCGCCACCCTCTTTTTCTTTCCTAGAAAAAATTCTGCAAAAAGAGAAAAAACTTCTTCCCTCCTTTGGCCAAGGAAAGTGTTATGATACCAATTGTTAAATACCTATACCAAATCTGCAAATATAATTCAATAATACCAAGAATAAACCATAAATCATTCACCATAACATGAACACAAGAATATAGAGAAAACCCTTGAGGTAGGGTAACACCATATAATATTCCTTAAGGAAGGAATGCACTCCTCAAGCAACACTTGCTTGTTACAATGACAATATTATTCACTTAGTTTCATTACATTGCTTACACTTCTTTATATAGCTCTCCCTATCTCTTAGGAACATTCTAGAGAGCCTTCTCACATTTATTTCATCCAACTACCATAGTGGGTCTTTATTAATAATATAGTGAACCTAGTCCACCTTACATTGTATGGCCTCCACTATTATCACTATGGGCCCTCTGCCCCCCCCTCTACCTCTCTAGCTACCTTACATTGGGTTAGGACCTATCGCAGAAGATAGAGACATAATTTGTATATTGGAAAAACATGAGCATGAAGGGTGCAAGACACATATGTTTGAAGGGTATGTGAAGATGGCAGTGTGGAACAAGGAAGATGAAATTGGTAAAGGAAACAAGGGTATCATGGTCTTAGTGAGGAAAAAAAAAAGGTTGTCTCATTCAATTAGAAAGAGAAGACTCAATTAAACAATTTCTTTGGTTTAACATATCATAAAATGGTAACACCATCAGAATTGCAACATGTTATTTTTCCCTACAAGTCTCAAAAACTTACAAAAGTAGGGGGATTGACCACAAAGACCCCTTTGCAGCCTTAAAAAACAATTTTGCAGTGTACTCTCAACTAACTTAAGTCGTTATAGTGGGGGACTTCAATGCCAGGACATCAAGTGAACAAGCTAGTATTCTTCGTTGTAAGGAAAACTGCAATCGCATTTGGATTATAGAAGAAAGAAATCATCAGTGGACAAGAGTTTGAGAGGACAAAAAAAGTTGAAACCTTTTTGGGGAGCAGTTTCTTACTCTATGTGGGGAATTTGACTTAATCATTTGTAATGGGTTGGCCAGATGGGTGAATTCTGGTAATTTTACCTACAATACCTACAATGGAGCAATTGTAGTAGATTATGCAATTTTCTCGCATGGCTTGTGTGAGAAAATGGAAGAAGTTTTGATTGGTGAACAACTATGGGAGTTGAAATATGATCATAGAACGATCTATTTATGTTTGACTTAGGCTGAAATGCAACAACGTGAGACAAAAAATCGGCGCATTCAACAACCTTCTTCAAAGGGAAGAATTATTTTGACTCAAAAAAACTGTAACACCTTCAAAATAACGTTAGAGAGGTTGTTTAACAAGGATAAAATTATGTCTGAGGGCCTCCATAGTCTTGAGCTAAGAAATTTAATTCAAAGCACACTTACAAAATGCAAAAGAGCAAAAAATAGAAAATATGAAACAAAGTTTTTTCCGGTTAATGCTTGGTTTGATGAGGAATGCAAAACAACAAAGAAAACTTTGAAAGAGTCAAGACAAAAATAAATAAACATAAAATTCTACAAGCAAATTGTAAGAAAGAAAAAATTTTGTTTCATGATCTGAAGGAGGGAGGAACTAATATTCTTGGGGAAAAATAATCCCAAGTTATTTTGTAAGGAACTTCAAATGAGAAAGAAACAATCTGAAAATAATATCACACATTATCAATGGTTCGAGTGTGAAAAGCAATTTTATGAGCAAGATCCTAAGGTTGACCCCCCTCCCTTGGTCAACACTACTACTAAGCTCTTCAATCGTTCAAGAGATTGAGGGGGGTATCAAAAGGTTGGGTGTTGGAAAAGAAAAATATTTAGTTGAACTCCAAGCATAATATCTAAAATTGGGTTCAAAAACTCTTGCACCTCACACTATGAAAATTTTCAATAACATCATTCAACAGGGATTCCCTACAGACTGGACAATGAGCCTGGAAATGGCATTTTTCAAGAGTGGGGATGTCAATAATCCCTCCAACTATAGGACCATAATGATAAACCTCTTGTTTTCAAAGTTATTCAGAAGTATGCTAGAAAATAAAATCAACAAGTGGGAAGAAGAAGGAAATAAGCGTGCCAAAGGGAAAGTAGGTTTCAGACCTAAACACTCAATGATTGATCATGGTATAACTCTAAGTCACATCATTGAAAAAGTGTGGGAGAAAAAAGAGGAAGCCTTTTGTTTCTTTGTCGATTTCAAAAAAGCCTTTGACAGGGTCCCTAGAGATAAGATTTGTCATAGAATGGTGGAACTTGGAGTTCCTATGCATCTTAGATCAGTTGTCCATAGGATATAAGAGGAGGTTAAAGTCAAAATCAGAATGTTAGCTGGTATCTCTGAAATTTTTAGGAGTGATATCGGGGTCAAGCAAGGGTGCCCATTGTCCCCTACCCTTTTTGGTTCATATATTGAAGAGTGGTTAAATTTTCAGGAGGGTAATGGTGCTCTTCTAAGGGATTTTGTGATAAGGCTTCTTTTTTATGCAGATGACCTTATTCTTATTGCTAAATCTACTCTTCGACTGCAAGAACACTTAATTTCCCTTGAACACTTTTGTAGTATAGTGGGGATGCAAGTCAATACTAGCAAGACAAAAGTGGTAGTTTTCTCTAGCAAAAGAAAACATAATCAGCATAAGTTCTACTTTGAAGGAAAAACTCTTGAAGAAGTGGCAGATTAAAAATACCTCGGAATTGGCTTCAACAAAAATCTAAGTTGGGAAAGTTGTAGAAAGAAAATAACTTTGGGAGGTTGGAAAGTGTTCTATGCTTTCCAAAATAGGTGCAGAGAGGGAGAGCTATGAGATTGGAAGACTATGAAAAATCTCTTTGGGATTTTAGTGATCATGGTGGTTCTCTATGGTTGTGAAGTGTGGGTCAACAATACATCTACTTACAGTGGAAGAAAAATGAGAATATTAAAAAATGTTTGATTACAAACAAGTTTAAAATTAAAAGTCCAGTCCCTTATGATATCATGCTGAGTGAAATGGGGGTTGCTCCTATTGAATAAATTGCTATGGTGCGTCTCATAAGATATCTAAAAAAATTGAGCAAATGCAAGACGATCGGTGGCATAAGGTCGTCTTCAATGACTTATTGTGGAAAAGAAAGAAGACATGGGTGCAGAAAAATATTAAATGGCTTAGTAAATGGGATATTCACTTGAATAGGTGCCCTACGAACAGTAAAGAGATAAAGGATTTTGTTATTAATAGGTTCCACAAGCGAACCTGGGATAAAGGACTAGAGAGAAAGAAAGAGTATTATATTGAAGTGTTTAACCCCACTTACAATCATCATCAAAAAGCATACATAGGGGCCAATATATCTTGGAGGGCCAATATATCTTGGAGAGTCAAAATGTTTATTTCATAATTAAGAACCAATTCCCATCAACTTAGTTGTGAAATCGGGCATTGTAAAGACCAAATGAAGCTTGGGAAGAAAAAGTGTGTATGTTCTACACCTCAGGAAAAGTGGAAGCAGAAAAACATTTCATTTTAGAGTGTGAAGCCCTCAAAGA
This sequence comes from Picea engelmannii, assembly GCA_009831015.1. NCBI lineage: Eukaryota > Viridiplantae > Streptophyta > Pinopsida > Pinales > Pinaceae > Picea > Picea engelmannii. Next base: position 81,817 of record ML791552.1, read on the forward strand.
CAGTAGGGGCAACTATGTAAGTATCTTGACATCTACTTCTTGGAATAATTTATTCAGTGAGGGGACAGTGGAAAAATTGGGGGAGCCCATCATCACGTTGAACATGAATAGGGATGAAATGTAGAAAATCAATGTGTGAGGCGGTCTATCCCATAGGATATCGTTAGCCTCATGGACATTAAAATAATTTATTCTTCTTCTACAAAGTATTTTCATTTTTTTTATACGTAAGTTTTTTCAAAATCGTTTTCATTTTAATTTTCATTCATTTCAGTGCATTTATATAATAGTTGCACGGAACCGCTCCTGGTATTTCATCTCTGAAACTCATTTTTGACCTTCTGAGAGCTTGGGAACTGGAAGGAAACTTCTCCAATTGGCTCGGAACTATTTTGGGAACTTGGGAGTTTTTTGGGAGCTTCAATATCAAGGAAATGGGAGTTTGGTATGTTTCTGAAATAGAGATCTTTAAATTAAAATGTAAATATTTGTATTCCTTTATTACAAATACATAATTACAAATATTTTCATTATATTTATTTAAAATATCACTATAAAACAAAGACTAAACTATACTAAATATTATTTAAAAATTTATTTAAGTAAAAGAACTTAATACTACTCACTTTATAGTTGTGGATATGAAAAACTTTTAATGCATGTATGCTTTCTTTCAAGCCCATACTAAACATGAAAGTTGAATAAATCAATACCCAATCCATGGCAAGCATTTTATCCAATTTACTGTGGCTATCAACCAATCATATCATTGACTTTTATTGTATTTTTATATTACAAGAGTACTACTATTTATCTTTTTCTAATTAGAACAAGAATAATGCTTCAAATTTACAAAGATGTTTGAAGTTTATATATGTAAAGTTTAATTTTAAAAAGATGTTAAAATTTTGTATATGTATTTTCAATTTTGTTTCTAATTTTCTAACTAGCATAACCCCTAAGTGGGGGACAGGTTTCTCAATCACTGTTTATATATGGGGAACTCATAGTTCCTCAAAGATTATTGGTTGGTTATAGTTGTTGGAGAGAATTGAATTTATATTATGTTGTGGATAAGGTCTTGGCAGAGTAGGTGAATTTTGATGGGAATTGGACACTCGAGGAAGTGGGTAGGTTGCGCTATTGTTGATATACTTGCCCCTTTCATGAGGGGCATACTTACTGGTTCGATATGAATATACCTCAACAATTAGCTTTATACCATGTTGAAATTGGACAGGTTAGTTATAGGTTCGATGTTAAGGCATGGTAACCATCGCCAATCAACCTCAATAATTGGTTATGATACATTGTTGAGAATGTGAGAGCCTAGGAGTGGATCATAGGGCCTAGGCTTGGCTAGCGGTTTGCTCTACTACTCAATTATATTCCCCTTCAACTGTATGCCACTTCATACTTATGGATTGGACATCAAGGTGTGGATTTCTATCTCCAAAAACCCCTCACACAACACAATTGAATGAGGCTTGCTTGCCACCACAAAAAAATCTTCAATTGCCCATTAAGTTTTGAAGAAAAAAAGTCAAACAAAAGAGTTAAAATTTTTAGAGATACTATATTAACAGAAATGGTTAAATTGCGGACATAGTAACTTTCAAATTCCCTTAGAAGCATTCAAGAATGCTCGTCAATTGATGTAGGGCTCAAATCCTTCCTAGTCTTCACTAACAAACAGATGCAAAGACCTTGAAGTGATTTCTTCAATTTCGCTTCCCGCTTAAACATTCTCTGTGATCAAAACCCTACTACTCGATATAGTTCTACAGGTTTTCTACCATCTCCAACCATGGCTTCCACTGGGGGGTGTTGCGGGCACCTTTTGTGTTCCACGTGAAGAAGGCTAGGGTTGTGGGTGTTGCGACTATAACAAAGTCATTTTTTCTGTAGTCTCTAAAGTTCCAGGTGCTTCTACAACAGCCTTGAATGTTCCAAGCACTTCTACAACAGTCATGTTTAGAACCATTTTCTTCTTGGATAGAATGCCTTGGAAGAAAGGAATCAACAACAACACCTTCTTGATGAGAGTAGGGCTTTCCTAGGAAAACAAGCTTAGGCTACGGCTACTTCCCTCTTATCTACGATCTTCCATGTCATGGAGGAAGCACATGCTCTGGAGAGGATGGAGCGAGACTTGAGAAGGGATTCACTAACTGAAGTGTGGTTGCATAATAGAATGCACATAGATAATCTTAGGGTTGGATCTCCCACCAATGATTGCATTCAGACCACCCTCTCTTCCCTCCACATGTCTTTATACCAAGAGGTATACACACTGCCATGTGATTTTAAAGTACATTAACACATGTCTTCCCTCCATACGCCCTCGACAAATTACGAATGGGAGAAGAACCTCCCCTTAAAGAACGCCTAACCTCTAATGTGGCAGCATTGATTCCACTACTGTACATTTTTTCCCTTCGTCTTGCTTTCACGGTGTCTACCTGATTTCCATCATATTTATTGTCTACCTTGTCGTATCATTTTAAAAATATTTCAATAAAAACATGTGATTATTATCGTTGCAAGTGCTATGAATAACCTCTAATTTGGCCTAACCTCTAATTTGGCAGCACTAATTCCACTACCGTACATTCCTTCACTTCATCTTGATTTCACGGTGTCTTCTTGATTTCCATCATATTTATTGTCTACCTTGTCGTATCATCTTAAAAATATTTTAAATAAAACATGTGATTATTATCGTTGCAAGTGCTATGAATAACCTCTAATTTGGCATCACTGATTTTAAACCTACAGTCAAGAAGATGAAGTCAAGATTAACCTCTAATTTGGCGTCATTGATTTTCAAGCTAAAGTCAAGATTAGGTATGATGGCAAGAAGAATAAGAGGAGTGGTTTGCTCTCAAAATTTGGTGGGATGTTAAACTGTGCAAAAGGTCAGAAGAGCATTGGACAAATATTTGAGGAAAAACTTACACCTCTCAGAAATCCTGTAAAGAATGTGAACTGATAGGTTGTTTTTTTTAAATATTGAATTGTTAACATTGTGTAGGTTTGTAGGTTTTTTATAATAAACTTATACTTTTAAAAATATAGTTCGGAATATTGGAATGTTAAATTCGTTAGCCAGAATCTTGTGTATAAGCTCTTCCAGAAGAAACTTGTCACTTAAATATTTTGAGCAGGATTGTTAAAAGTACTTAAGACGAGCGATATTTAAGTTGTTTAACGCTCGCAGTATTTGAGTAAGGGTCGGTGGAGTTGGATATCCACCAAGAAAAACATCTGATTTTTCACTCTGCTCGTTGGAATTTGGCAAACCAAAAATCATATTGATTAATGTGTTGCTAAACTGGAATTCTAACCCTTTAAATCAGTTCAGAAATAATAAACATTGTCTAAATCATATTTTGAATGGTTGAAGTTGTAGTTGATTCCAATGTAGGACTTGTACAAAAAAATCGTGTCGGATTTAGTTATTGATTGTCCCGTCGGGGTGGCTGACCCAGAAGTGACGCTTTCTATTGTCAAATACTCGACTCACGACTGGATCTAAACAGGTCAGTTCGTTGAAGATATGAGAAACCACCGTGTTCTATTTCCATTCTACTTCCTCAAAATCCAATGTTGTTTCTTCTTGGAATCCGCAGAAATTTTGGTATCGCACAAAGAAAAGTCCAAGAAAGTCCCTGACAATTTTCTAGAAGAAATACTAGCCTGAACGAAGTGAATCGACAAATTCTCTTCTCAAAATATTCATTTGCAGATCCAACTTCCATGAGGCATGCCATTTCGTCTCAAAACAATTTCTCTTCTCAAAATATTCATTTGCAAATCCAACTTCCATGACGCATATCATTTCGTCTCTATTGAGTATTGAATTTTCTGAAATTCAATGGTATGAGTAGCCAACGGATACCGCAATACCAGATAAGAAATAAATAAATATTATAGAAAATAACATGACAGAGTGAACGGACATGTGGCATGTTTCTATACGCAACAGACACACGACGAATGCTGCTAGAGTAACCTCTCCTTATAACAATGTTTTCCTCTTAATCAAATTTTTATGGATATTAAAGTTTTAATAATGTTAATATTGTGTTAAATATATTCATATAATTATTAGTACAAATTAAATTAAATTAGTAATTTACATATTGTAGTTGTGGCAATAGGAGCAATGTTTATTGAAATAATATTTAAAATGCATCATTATCTCGATACATTGTAATCTAAAATATTTTTTATATCTTTTTAATATATATTATTGTCACTCCCAGCATTCTCATCTTTCAGAAACTCTTGCAACATAAATTTATATAGAAAGTATTATTAATATTTTTATAAAATCAGTTTTCTCAAAATTATTTTCATTTTCATCTATTAATTTTAAATATAAATTTATCAACTATTTATGAAAACATTTTTTTATGATGATGATTCTGGTATGAGGGTATCCCAAATTATACTCACTAGAAGTTTTTATCCATTTTTCTAAAATGATTAAATGGTGATTCCTATAGGCGTTCACCATCAGTTATTAATGTGGAAGTTTTTAGCCATTTTTCTAAAATGGTTAACTAATGGTGATTCCTATGGGCGTTCACCATCAACTATTAATGTGGATGTGCTAGTTTTATTCTGGTTGTTTTCAAAGACAAAATTAGTTACCACTACCTCAGGGCTCAATGAACGAGCATGTTTATTAGATAGAAGGACCACATGTTATTAGATAAAATGTGTTAGGATCCGACGACCTATAATCCACCTTCCATAGCATTCAATGATGTGTGGAAGAATGGATATTGGCTTAGGATCCGACGGCCTATAATCCACCTGTCACACCATTCAATGCAGCATAGCAGCCAGGATATTGGATTCCATCTGCGAATGCAGGTTGAATCATTACCGTTATTCAAGGAAAATCACTGTCAAAATTAGTGGTCACTGCTACATCATGGTTCAGTGAATTTTTATCTTGCAATTATTGCATTTTTGTGAATCAAGTATTGCCCCAAGAGATGGTTGAATATATTACAATTATTATGTTTGTGCGACTCAAGTATTTCCCGAAGAGATGGATGAATCAGTGACAGCATATTCATACTGATTATGTCTCTTACTTCAGAGGAAAATCTCATTTTTACATTGCATATGTGGGTATAGTTCGGTTGGGAGAGAAGCGACAGACAAAATACTCAAGGGTAGCATGTTCGTCCACAGTTACAACAATCGGTTCTCCAGATAAGCGTTATCTCGTGATTTTCTTATTTCATTTTCCGTTTAGGCTCTACTCCATTGATACGTTATGCAACATTGTGTATCCATTTCCATTGTATTCATAGTGTACATGTATGTTTGGAAATAGATGTAGAAATGTTTGGAATATTCTAATTTTGTTGTAAATAGATTTTTTTTGTAAACAAAGTTTTTCGCTGCCTACAAATATGATTAAACTTCTGTAAAATTTTACTATCAATAATTTTATCATAGGGAAAATTTGCAATACCAAAATATTTAACAATGAGACACTAAACTTTCCATCTTCTGCCATTTCTCCCACTCGAACCAGGAACCCTCTTTTCTTGTGAGTTATCTTTCACTCTGATACCAGTTCTTAGAAAAACATGATCGCAGAGAAATAAAGTAAAACAAATGAGGAAATAAAACACAGAAGATACACAATACAATAGAGACAAAGATATATCTGTTTCACCCAATGTGGACTACGTCCACGAGAGAAATTTCCAGATCCTTCCTTTTTATTATCCAACAAAATGAAGGGATGCAACCTACAACACACCTGTTGTAACTTCCTCTTCTCTCTCTCATAGTCTCCTCACTCAGAATACAATATTCACAATAATACACAGCCGCAATAAAATTCCCTCATAAAAGAGGGTTTCCTTCTAGGGAAAAAAAAAACCTAACATAATCTCTACCGTCATATATGTGACTTAATGATGATCGGTCAAGAGTGACTATGAAATTACAATATACATTTACAAGAAAAATTTTCCTTCAATGGCTTCGCCACCGAACCCCCAGACCCCGCAGGGGAGTAAATCCCCCCCTGCAACCCCCCCACGTGCAGGGGTGTACAGTCTTCATGGCATATAAACATGGTTGAAAACAAAGACCTCTGAATGAGGAAGATAATCAGGCTCCACAACCAATTATCTCCCACTTGGAGACTGAGCACAACAACTCCATCGTTGTTGTATCTACTGGACTATGATCCTTCTTGGACCTCAAGAATTTATCATCTTCACCTTCATGCTTGAAGGCCAACTGAAACTGAGAATTAACTCAGTTTCTCCCTGGTTACTCCCTTTGTTAACTTGTCTGTAGGATTATGGCTAATATGTATCTTTTCCAACTTCAAATGTCCATCTTCCAAGACGGATTGTACGAAATGGTACCTGAGTTGTATATTCTTAGTATTTGAATGGAAGGTCGAGTTCTTTGAAATATGAATGGCACTCTCACTATCACAATACAACCTACTATTCTCCTGCTTCTTTCCCAATTCCTCCATAAACCTTTGTAACCAAATCATTTCTTTACTAGTCTTTGTAGCAACAACATAATCTTCTTCTGTTATTGAAAGTGCAACAACCTTTTGCAGTTTTGAAATCCAACTTAGTGTTGTTCCACCTACAGTAAAAAAATACTATGTGGTGCTCCTCCTGCTATCTTTATCACCTTCCATATATGGATCAACATATCCCTATAGAACAATGTCTGAACCTCCAAAACATAATGCATGAATAGAAGTACTTCTCAAATACATGTTGAAACCATTATGTTCTTCCATGCTCTCCTTCCGCATTCTATTTTCCCCACTTATTTACTCAATTTATTTTCCCTCTTCTACACCTCCCCTTATCCCTCTTTTCTTTTATCCCTTCCTTTCTCCCTTTCTGGTTATTGTACTTAGTCATATTTCAGTTTCACAGGTTCGCGAGTTCATAGGTTGGGGGGCCTTCATTTTTACCCACTTGCTTATTTCATAAGTCTGTTTAAACACTTAGCCATTTTTCAGTTTTGTGGGTTTGCAGGTTCGAGCCTTCACTCTCCATTTTCCATGACCTTCATTCTTCTTGCATGCAAGTCTGACTGAACATTCCTATACACTCAGTATTTTGTTTTTTGATCATCTCTACAACCACAGGTTGGCGGGTTCACGAAAATCTTATATTCGAATTCTCTCTCATTCATCCCCTCCCTTTTGTTGCTTTTCTTGATACCCATTAAGGATTATAAGGCTAGATGGGAGAAATCAAGGACAAGGGTTTTGTTCCCCATGTTCATGGTATGGTTCGTTTCCTATTGGTTTAGTGAAAAATTCATCACAAAATCTCGATCAACGCATGGTCAACTCAACCCCTCTATAATATTTTTTGTAGCAGAAAAATCAGACAACAAACTTCACACGTGATTTGTCGATTGATGAAGATGAATTTTGAAATTTTGGGACATGGGTTTTGTGAAGAACATGCTCAATTAAGTGACAAGAGAGCATATTTTCCAGAATATGTGTGATTTGGTATATTTGTAGGTTTTTCTAAAAAATGTAAAGACTAGATTTGTGTACTCGCGATTTTTTCTATGATTTTGGCCATTGTGGAGGTTGAATCTCATCTAGATGAATGATTAAAATGGAAATTAGTTGGTTCGGATGAGTTGTATGAGTATATTAGCTTCTTTTGTGATGTATAAATATGCAAGTGGGTGAAGTTTAAGGGGGGATTCATATTTTGAATAAAAATTCTGAACTTGGGATTGTAAGCAAGCTTTTGAGCAATTTGAAGATCTGATTGTATCCTCTACTTAATCTCTTTGTGTATGTGCCAGCTTGGAGGGCCCCCATGTTTGGTTCATGTTGCAGTAGTTTTGTAAATAAGTGTGTGAGTTTTCATTTCTTTGCAACTTTTTCATTTTGTAGAATTTCCTTTCTTTCTAGTTGTTATTTTATTTAAAAGTCTAGATCGTATTTATATCAGTTTGGTTTTTGTTAGATTTCACTTGAATATTTATTTTGTTGATAAAAAGTTAAAACTAAATCTTATCTACCATTCCTAAGTTAAAAAGGATTTTTCAAAGTATTGTTATAAGTTTCCTCTGACCATAAGATCTTGTGGAAACAAAATAGCATGTCTTTTAACTAGTAGGAAATCCCAAGTATTCATTTGATTGATTAAGATTGAAATCTGAACTAGGATTTTATCATATGTGTGTTTAAAATATTCCTTGAAATATTTTCTCATAGTTCAACATAGTATTGTTGTAGGAATCATCCTCTTTCTAAGTTATTTAAACTTCACAATCATCACAGTATCACTGTAAAGAACTTTACACTTTACAATCAACACTTTTACCATTGAAATTGTGACATCTACAACTCATCACTCATGGAAGCAAACTTCATTCTACAATCTGATTTTTAACCAAAGAAACTATGGATATTAAGTTAAATGAATTTAGAAATATTTGATTGTTTTAATTTTATTTCTTAGACACGTAAGTATTATTTCAAGTTCATAAGTCAAAACTGAGTTTTGTTACAGAGATGTTTTTATTCTTTTGAAACAAATTCCCTTTGTTACCAGAGTATCCACCATTGAAGTTGTGAACCTTAGATTGAAGGAATTTAGCTTAGAATCTTTGTGTTTGATTTAAGTTAATGAATGTGTAATGAATATTATTTTCCAAACATAAAACTCCACAAGTGAAGAGAGTATCATTGTGTGAGTCATTTGAGGCATAATATCTCACAATTGGAGTTTCTACCTTTGTAAGTTCTGACAGCCTACATTGGATAAGAATAGTTCCACTATGTTATTTTTCTAGTTTAAGATTTATTTTTACATTGTAATAGTTCAAGTAAATTTAATTCTTAGTTTGGTTGGATAAGCATTGATCCTGCATTTCCTGTGCTTTCACCTTGAAGTTTACAGACTCCTGGATTGATAATTAATGTTCAAAACTTATGCAAATAAGTTGTTGAACATATGGGATGCTGGGTGTCATGTCCTCATAGCCAATTCCCAGGGTGGAACTGCGCACCCAAGTCACCTAGAAGCTTTAGGTCACCTTGGCAGTGAGGCCAACCCTAGTGTACTTGGCTCATACTACACCTTAACACTTATAACATTCCAACACTAAGTGTTCTTCTCCTAGCTCACCTCCTCATTCCCAAAACTAAACAATTAGTCGTATTCATGCGTGTATCTATGGTGCATGTCACACTCTTTCTTTCTCTTGTCTCTACCTTAGACTCAACAATTAGTTGAATTTCAGCCTCACCCAAACTTTAGTTTTCTATTGTGCCTTCTACCACACATCTCATTGATCACCCAACTCATCTAAACCTCTGTCAAATCACCCCATGCGATCTTTGGTGTTCGATCTATGATTTGATATTCATTCCTTCGATTTGATTGATGCCTTGGTGGCTCTCCCCCTCACTTTATATATATGTGTCGGCTTTCCCAAGTGAACCGTTGTGTCTATTGGCGTGTGAGAAAGTTGATCAGGTTTCTCCATGTGTTGTTCCCCTCAACAAGTCTAAGCCGACCTCAAGTGTGCACGAGCTCGGGTGACTCATCTAGACGAATCTCCAAGCACCCCACAAAATTTTCTAGTCGACCCACCAAATCTCCAACTAGTTCCCACATCCTTTCACTCATTCAACCCACCACGTTAACCAAGCACCCAATTACTTGTTCAACTGACCCTTGTCATGGTTTTGTGCACCCACTAGACGTGTCGAGCCAACTCATCTAAGTGATCCCTCCATAATATAGCTTACTTGACTTGAACAATGATGCACCCAAGTCTTTTCCCATGACTTTGGACAACCCATATAATCGGTTACTGTTGTCGCAAGACATCCGCACTATACACATAACATCTTCGTTACGGTATCAATTGAGTCCTCCTTAGTGCATTTCATGCCCAAGGTTCTCCAAATCATCCACTATATGTAGAAATCATGTCTATTGTATGTGTTGAGCATCCTATCCACCTCATTGTGTGCATGGTGTGAGGTTTCACACCCGAGCTTGGCACCCAAGACTTGACATCCTCCCCCACTCCAGGTTGTTGTCGTCCCTGTAACCCCCAACACTACTTCATGTATTGTGGTCACCAGTCACGATCGTTATGACCTAAATTTATACATTGTGTCTCACCACTGCATCCTTACTTCAACCTGTTTTGATTGTTAATGTGCGTTGGATATCCTTGTGTCTTATCTAGTCAGGTAGCTAATTCAATCATCACACCAAGTCCAAAAGAACTCACTTCAACACCAACACCATTTGTTTCTTTCCGCAACTGCTCAACCTTGGCATTCCCTCAAGTCGTTATGGTGCCTTCCTCTGAGGCACCAATTATTCATCGTCCACGTGACAGTGAGCCAACATGCCCAAGTCTCAGTGCAAGAGTGGAAATGGGTGGCTAAGCATCCCACCTTATCCATCCTTGTTTCGTTCCGTTGCAACCTTCGAAGTGCCATTGTATTTATTTGTCAAGTACATCAGCAATGGTATGTTGGATCTGATTCTGCGATCACCTTCCCCTACAAAGAACTCAAGTTATGGATTTTATGGCCATTAGTCATCTCCAAGAGTGTTTGCAATTGGTTCAAATTCCTCTTTGGAATGTTTGTACCAAGGTTGTGGTTTCTTCCCATCACACACATGTTCAACAACTAATTCAATTATATATTCCTCAAGTTTTTATGGCTTCCTTTTCACCATCATCTGTGTCAGTTCCTTCAAAACATCATTCACACTTTCGCAAAATTCTACAAATTTATCCATGGAGCATATCGCATAGTCCAATATCCCTTCAATATTGTCAATGCACCACCCCAAGCCTATCAACACTTCTCAGTTTTTCGAGTCACTTGTCTCAACCATCTCTTCTCCTTGTCCACGGATGTTTGTGTAAAGGCACTGGTCACCTTTTCCAACCATGTGTAAGGAATATATTCTTATGCGCATCCCCCTATTCCCCTTTACCATAGAAACCAAACATGGAGTTAGTCAAGAAAAGATAGCCAAACTCTTTGCATAAGGAATGGGAACTACCTTCTCAGTCTGCATGAACTCCTTAACCAGTACCACCTCATAGTCATCTAGCGGAAAAACAGTTAAACTCTCCTTCCGAGTCCACTCCCCAAGATTCAAAGGAAGGTTCTTGGCTATGCCAACAACCTCTTGTTCACCTTACTTTACCTCCTTGAAATAGGTTCACGCCTACTCAAACTGTAGTCCAAGTCTCTATGCAACATCCATTCTCATGAAGTTGTGAGTAGCATTGCTATCCACCATGGCTAACGTTGATTTCCCATTGAATTATGCTTGAACATAACTAAGTCTTGTCACATCGGGGTCTTGACTTGTTGTATTGTCTGCCTCCATGCACCCAAAACCTATAGCACTCCTACAAATGGGTTATCCACTTTCTCCAAAGTGTTCTTTTTTTCTTCAACGAACAATTCTTAGCATAATGCTCCTTCACACATATCTGAAACGAAATCGGTTTTTTCTGCCTTTATGAAGCTGCCTAGTTGGCATTTTCTTCACTAGCTTTGGATTCCTTAAAATTTCCCATGTCCTTTGTCTTCTTGCCTTGCTTCTCACTTTGGGTGTCTTCACTTCTCCTAGGACCTATCTTGGCTTCATCTTTGAAGTCAAACAGTTTTTCCGCCACAGTCTGCTCTAGCAAGAGTTTGCACATTCTGGCATTGGAGTTCACTTTGTTCCTAGGACATATCCTTGATCTCCAACATGAGGCCAATGAACTCCTTGATATCGATCTGGATCTTACCAACATGCTTAAAGACAAACAATGATTTCTTATGATCCAAGTTTAGTTTCTCGAACCAAACTATGCCTTCAAGGATGTCTTCATCTCTACCCAATTTTCGATCTTCTCTATGGTTCAACCAACTACTAAATCTTCCACCCAGTTTCTCCACAAAAAATTCACAATACCTGTCAAGAACAGTACAACAACGTTTACCTTGGCTTTATCCTTGGCTTTATCTGGACTTATGTTCAATTGCTCCAAGTACTTCTCCATGTCCCAACAAAATTTTCCCAACAACTTAGCATTGTAGCTACCATCGTATGGTTCATGTTATTTCATCTTAAAACTTATTTTCATGACGGATGAGCTTGGCCCASTCATTGCAACCCRCTTTAACAATKTAATGGTATCTTCTTGATCTTTCAACTTTTGGGTGCCCACTCATTGCAACCCGCTTTAACAATGTAATGGTATCTTCTTGATCTTTCAACTTTTGGGTGATCGATTCCAAAGCATCCTATATTGTCTTGAGTTTGTCTTGGACATCAWCGATCAGTKTGTTGGTGATCMYAYTCACATTTSCAYGKCTCWCCCGCACATCCTCATTWAACTMRTGYAACAATCTGSTCATCTCAGCCTCCAAACGTTCRAYCTTCTCAMCTTGTTCATATATTGTGKTSWTCGTCTWTTCYAACCTTCTCASCTTGWTCMTATATTGTSTTCTKMGTCTTKTCTATKKWCWTCTMTMGAKMARTGWGTTGGTASWTCATMYTSAATGYATTTGSATSSYTAYTYSYGCCACWTYCTTCTACATKWRACYCATSCATGTCTGAACTTTTAAGTMTSYTCATCTCAGCCTCCAAACGTTCAACCTTCTCACCTTGTTCATATATTGTGTTCTTCGTCTGTTCTATTTTCTTCTCTAGAGAAATGAGTTGGGACTTCATCCTGAATGTATTTGGATCCTTATTTGTGCCACTTTCTTCTACATGTGACCCATCCATGTCTGAACTTTTAAGTATCTTCATCTCAGCCTCCAAACGTTCAACCTTCTCACCTTGTTCATATATTGTGTTCTTCGTCTGTTCTATTTTCTTCTCTAGAGAAATGAGTTGGGACTTCATCCTGAATGTATTTGGATCCTTATTTGTGCCACTTTCTTCTACATGTGACCTATCCATGTCTGAACTTTTAAGTATCTTCACCGTTTGTGCAAGGTGTCAATAATTTACTTCAAGAATTCACCAAAATTTGTTACCAAATATGCACTCAAATCGGTTGACTTCACTTTGCAACTTCGACTATCCCCAAATTGGGTCCTTAACCTGCCTAACCCTGTGATGATCCTATTAAAATCCTTCAACTAGGCCATCCCAGTTTTCTTCCTTCACAGTTCACGATCAAACCCTCCCAAGGTGTGCCTTGCTACAATCTCCAAACTTGTGATGAAACCGACTTCCTTCAAGTATGTTCTTCCCCTCTGTCACAGATGAGCAATATGCTCTAATACCATTTGTCATGAAGGTGAAGGATGGTGAAGAGATTCTACAAAATGTCTCTACTAAGTTGTTCGCAACCAGCTCCAATACCATCTGTCATGCCCTCACAACTGACGCCCGAGGTGAAACTTACTTGGCACACCCAAGTCACCTGACAACCTGAGATTCATGTGACACTGTAATTTGAGATTCATGTGACATCGATCCGTGTACAGTAATAATTAACAATGAATAAATTGGACTGATGAAAGAAAAGCAATAAGAGAGGTTGATGCGCCAGAATGATTATCCAGTAGAACAAAAAATCATATGGTTTGACCAAGTTGTTTCAAATCCTGTCATCCACGTTTTCATTTTTCGCGCATTCAGATGCTTAAATATAACTCGTTAGATGAATTGGAGGGTGTCATTAAAATTCCAAAAAATCCAAACCCTAAATTCATTGCATATGCTGCTTTTATAGCTCAGTTGGTTAGAGCACCCGTTTAGTAAGCGGGAGGTCATGAGTTCAACTCTCATTGAAAGCATTCCGATCTTGTCCACTCTCAAACTCTATTGTAAATTGTATACTGATACACGGAATTGAATTGTGGGAATTTACGTTCTTTACCTTTTAACACAAATTTAGATTAGAATTAAAGCCACAGCAACAATGCAAATGGATGATATTTCAGAAGGTGGACGTGCCGGAGTGGTTATCGGGCATGACTAGAAATCATGTGGGCTTTGCCCGCGCAGCTTCGAATCCTGCCGTCCACGTTTCATATGCATTTTCTCATTTTCAGGTTCAGATGTTTATATGTAACTTGGCTTTTGACATTGTTTCAGTGTTATCGCTAGTTTCAACTTTGCTGGCTAGATTGATTGGATCATGTTTGTTAAAATCCCTGCCAAGCGGCTGCTCTAGCCATTTGAGCTATGAAAGCAGTCTGGTATAAACCCTTTAAGGCTAATCTTAGGAGCAACCCATTTAAGGCAGGGATTTTAACAAACATGATCCAATCAATCTAGCCAGCAAAGTTGAAACTAGCGATAACACTGAAACAATGTCAAAAGGCAAGTTACATATAAACATCTGAACCTGAAAATGAAAAAATGCATATGAAACGTGGACGTGCCGGAGTGGTTATCGGGCATGACTAGAAATCATGTGGGCTTTGCCCGCGCAGGTTCGAATCCTGCCGTCCACGTTTCATATGCATTTTTTCTTTTTCATTTTCATTTTCAGGTTCAGATGTTTATATGTAACTTGCCTTTTGACATTGTTTCAGTGTTATCGCTATGTAACTTGTCTATATGTAACTTGCCTTTTGACATTGTTTCAACTTTGCTGGCTAGATTGACTGGATCATGTTTCTTAAAATCCCTGCCTTAAATGGGTTGCTCCTAAGATTAGCCTTAAARGGTTTATACCAGACTGCTTTCATAGCTCAAATGGCTAGAGCACCCGCTTAGTAAGCGGGAGGTCAAAGTAACTCTTATTGAAAGCATGTACACTCTGTTACGTATCTTTATTTGTTGAAGGCTCGGCTCCACTCCAGTAATACCGTTATGAGAAGCATCGCGCGAAGTCGTTTAGAGAAAACATACAATTCTCCGAACCAATGGTAGCGCTGATCAGAACGGTTCGTGTTCGAGGTTCAGATCAGATCTTTGTGATTATAAACCCTAACCTATTTTTTTGAACTTTGTAATTGCACTCAGACTATATATATATAATCATGTTTAACATCACCAAGACGGAACGACATTCTGAAATTCATCATGTTAAAATCCCTGCCTTAAATGGGTTGCTCCTAAGATTAGCCTTAAAGGGTTTATACCAGACTGCTTTCATAGCTCAAATGGTTAGAGCACCCGCTTGGTAAGCGGGAGGTCAAAGTAACTCTCGTTGAACGCTGAAGTTATTTTATTTTCTGTTGAAGGCTCGGCTCCACTCCAGTAATACCGTTTTGAGAAGCATACCGTTAAGAGAAAACATACAATTCTCAGATCATTAAATGAGAAGCATTATCCGAATTACGGATCCCTGGCGCAATGGTAGCGCTAATCCGACTCCAGATCAGAACGGTTCGTGTTCGAGTTTCAGATCAGATCTTTGTGATTATAAACCCTAACCTATTTCTTTGAACTTTGTATTTGCACTCAGACTATATATATAATCATGTTTAACATCACCAAGACGGAACGACGTTCTGAAATTCATCAGTAATATATATTCTGAAATTCAACGGCATTTATATCTTCGATAGCATGCAAGCCTAATCCAGGCTCATATATTCTGAAATTCAACGGCATTTATATCTTCGATAGCATGCAAGCCTAATCCAGGCTCCTGTACAAATATTTTTGAATGCCTCGCTGAAAAAAGGGGTCAATTTGGTAATTCCGTCGATGTGTATGGTAATTACGTCGATTTAAAACTCGATTAATCAATCTTTTAATCAAAAATAAAATATAATAAAAGTAGAATATTCTTAATCTTGTCAATCAAATTAAAATCTAAAACTGTCTGTTAGTCATTACGGTTAAAAGTAGAATATTCTTAATCTGGTCAATCAAATTAAAAGCTAAAACTGTCTGTTAGTCATTACGGTTTTTGATTAGCACGGTTTGCTACTTATAAGTCAGGTTTTTCAAAATCGTTATAGTTGTACGTTTCGTTATTTTTACCATCTTTGAAATTCGTTTTCTATTTTGTGAGTTTTTTTTGAGAGCTTCAACATCAAGGGAATAGTAGCTTGGTAAGTTTAGGAAATAGAGAATTTTAAATTAAAATGTAAATATTTTTATTCCATTATTACAAATATTTTAATTATATTTATTTAAAATATCACTGTAAAATAAAGACTAAACTACACTAAATATTATTTAAAATTTATTTAAGTAAAAACACTTAATACTACTCACTTTATAGTTGTGGATATGAAAAACTTTTAATGCATGTATGTTTTCCTTCAAGCCCATACTAAATGTTAGAATTGCAAATGCAGAAAAACATCTCTCACTATGTCCTCTCCCCTTTGCCTCTACGGGCGTACATAAATTTATATACATTTACACAAGAAACTGATTATTAAATGTAATCTCATTCATATTCTAACTTGGTCTTATTTAGTTGCAACCAACGCAGAATAATAGGATCTAAATCTATTCTTGGGAATTCGTTGTCACAAAATCCCAACAATCTCAACCTTACAACAATTAACCTGATACCTTGCTCATTTCTTTTGTTCATCACTTTTTCTGCAAGCCAAGAGAAGCCAAGCACCATCGTAGCTTCTCTAAAATTACTAGTTTTGTGAACATGTCTGCGCAGTTCTCTTTTGTATGCACTTTCTCAAGAGAGACGCCATGTTCATCAATGACCTGTCTTACAAAATGGTACTTGATAGGTATATGTTTTGTTTTGCTATGGTAGGTTGGATTCTTAGCCAAGTGAATATCACTTTGACTATCACAAAGTAACTTTACTTTGTCCTACATCCTTCCAAACTCACCAAACAAACCTTTCAACCAAACTGGGCCTCTTTGCAAGCATGTGAAGAAGCTACATATTCTGCTTCTATAGTGGATAAAGCAACAATGTTTTGTAGCTTTGACATCCAACTAATAGCTCCACCTACAAGAGTAAAGACATACCCTGAAGTTGACCTTCTCTTGTCCAAATCACCTGCAAAATCAGAATCAACATATCCACTGACTAATTCACAACTACTGTTATAAGTGATACAGTAATCATTTGTGCCCCTCAGATACCGAAGCACCCATTTCACTGTTGCCCAGTGCTCTTTACCTGGACTTTCCATATACCTGCTGACAACCCCAACTGCATGTGAAATATCTAGTCTTGTATTAACCATCAAATACATTAGACTTCCTACTGCATTAGCATATGGTAATCGAGACATATATTCCTTTTCTTCTTTTGTACTAGGACATAAACTTGAATAAAGCTTAAAATGGGAAGCCAAAGGGACTGAAATTGGTCTCACATCATTCATACCAAACCTCAAAAGTATCTTCTCAACATACTTTTGTTGTGACAACCAAAGCTTACCATTCCTCCTGTCTCTGAATATCTCCATGCCCAAAATATGCCTTGTTGCTCCTAGATCTTTCATATCGAACATCCTAGCCATCTGAGCCTTTAACCTATTGATTTTAGTTATGCTTTTTCTTGCTAAAAGAATATCGTCAACATACAATACTAAGATAATGAATATGCCATTATTCAATTTCTTAAAGTAGACACAATGATCATACTCACTCTTTGTATAATTCTGGCTCACCATGAAAGAGTCAAATTTTGTGTACCATTGTCTGGGCGACTGCCTCAGACCATACAATGATTTCTTGAGTCTGCAAACAAATTTCTTGTTGCGATTATGAACGAACCCTTCAGGTTGTTCCATGTAAATTTCCTCATCCACATATCCATGTAAGAAGGCAGTTTTAACATCTAGCTGCTCCAAATCCAAATCAAGTAATGCAACTAATGCTAACACAATTCGAATTGAAATAGACTTAACAACTGGTGAAAAAATCTCATGAAAGTCAATACCTTCTTCCTGAGAATATCATTTTGCAACCAGCCTTGCTTTGTACATTTCCACCTTATCATTAGCACCCTTGTTCATCTTGTAGACCCACTTGCAACCTATAGTTTTCATGTCTCTTGGAATTTCTACCAGGTCCCATGTGGCATTCCTCTCTAATGCCTTCATTTCATCCTTCATTGCTTCTTTCCATTTATCACTGTTAGAACCCTTCACGAATTCCTGATAACACAAAGGTTCATCATAATTAGTACTTAAAGAAACTGATGAAACAAAATCATCATACCTTCTTGGAGGATTTCTAACCCGCGTAGACCTTCTTAGGGAAGTTTGTGGCTCATCCACATTCTGTTGATTGTTATCATCAACCATGTCTTCCTCTGCAGGAAACTCTTCATGAACATATTCAGAAACTTGTTCATGTTCACTTTCATCTGTATTTGAACTGGTTTCAAACTGAATATGTTGATACTTAGGTACTTCTTCCTGTTTCATTTGAACATCTACATATGATTTGATGAGAGATGATTCATCAAATATTACATCTATGTTAATGGTGATCTTGTGGGCACTGGGATCCCACAAGCTGTACCCCTTAATACCATCACCATATCCAACAAAGATAAGCCTTTTTTATTTTGGATCTAATTTAGAACGCTGATGTTTTGGAATTAGAGCATAGGCTTCACAACCAAAAACTTTAAGATTAGAATAATTACAAGGGTGACCTTTCCATACCTCTTCAATAATCTTTCATTCTATTGTTATTGATGGTGATCGATTCACCAGATAACAAATTGTAGTTATTATTTCTTCCCATACTTCCTGTTGCAAGTTGGCGTTACTAAGCATACTCCTTTCTCTCTCTAGAAGAGTTATGTTCATGCGTTCAGCGACTCCATTCTACTGAGGAGTATAGGCAATAGTTCTCAAATTCCATTGATGTAAATTCACCACCATTATCATTTCTTAAACATTTAATGGATCTACCAGTGCTCTTTTCTACCAAATCTCTAAACTACTTGAAAATAGTAAATATATCATCCTTTCTTTTTAACATATAGATCTAGACCTTCCTAGAGAAATCATCTATAAAAGTTACAAAATATGATGATCCTTCATATGAAATAGTAGGGGATGGTCCCGAAACATTAGAATGAATATAATCAAGGATTCCTTCACCGGTGTGTCTTCTGGTTTTAAATTTCTGCCTATTTTATTTTCCATAAATACAGTTCTTGCAGAAATCTAACTTTAAAGACTTTAGATTAGGAAGTAACTTACGATCGGATAATACCTTCAATCTTATTTCGCTCATATGGCCCAACTATTGATGCCACAATTGAACATACTCACTATCATTCTCGGATACAGTTGTCGCATGATCTGACTCAGTTCTTCCTTCTAATCGAAACAGGTTTCCAACCTTCTTTGCCTTCATGACCAACAAGATTCCTTTGTAGACCTTCATAACTCCACCTTGAAAAATACTCTTATATCCTCCAGTGTCTAAGACTCCCAAAGAGATTAGGTTCTTCCTTAGATCAGGTACATGTCTTACATCATTTAGTATTTTAACAGTTCCATCAAACATCTTAATTTGAATGTTACCAATTCCCACAACTTGACATGATATATCATTTATCATGTGAACAATTCCATCATCTATAGACTAGTAAGTAACAAACTAGTGTCTATGAAGACACATGTGATTTGAAGCACCAGAATCTAATAACCATTGTCGATCATGACGTGAACCAATACTAATTGATAAAACTTCATCAATCATACTTGAACCTGTTGTTGAACCTGTTTCGGTTGCATTTGCTTCCTTCGTCTCTTTTGGAGGGTCTTCTTTAAAGGCTTGTTGTCTCTTCCAACAATCCTTCTTCAAGTGTCTAGATTTTCCACAAAACCAAGACTTAAGCTTGCTCGTCTTTCCCTTCGACTTTGACAGAGAGAAATCCCTTTGAACATGTCCTCTTTCCTTAGGTCTTCCTCTGACCATCATCGCCTCAGATGTAGAGGTTTCTGAATTGGATTTCTTCCTTGTTTCCTCAGACAGTAGTGCTCCAACAATAACATCAAACTTAGTACTTTCTGTTGAACTGAAACTGATAGAGGTAACAAAGTGATCCCATGAATCAGGAAAAGAACATGATAATGTAATCGTCTTATCTTCAAGTTCAAATTTCACTCCCATGCTAGTCAACTTGACTAAAAGAGTATTAAAAGTATTTAAATGATCAACTATTTTCGTACCTTCCTTCATGCGCAAACTGTACAATTGTCTTTTCAAGAAGATCTTGTTCGTCCAAGATTTTTTCATATACAAGCTTTCCAGCCTCGTCCATAAACCGATTGTTGTCTTCTCTGAGACAATGTTGAATAGAACATCATCGGCCAAACACATACCTATGGCACTCAATGCTCTCGCATTGATCTCATCCTAGTCTTCATCTGTTATGGTCGAGGGTTGATTTTCTTTTCCCAAAAGTGCCTTCACCACACCTTGTTGCATGAGCAGATCATGCATCTTAACCTTCCAGATCTCAAAATTGTTCTTGCCATTGAAATTCTCGATTTCGAATTTAGCACTCTGAGTTTTCGCCATTAGCAGAAGAAAAAATTCCAAAACACCATTGCTCATAAT
This sequence comes from Picea engelmannii, assembly GCA_009831015.1. Taxonomy (NCBI): domain Eukaryota; kingdom Viridiplantae; phylum Streptophyta; class Pinopsida; order Pinales; family Pinaceae; genus Picea; species Picea engelmannii. Next base: position 102,339 of record ML791552.1, read on the forward strand.
AACGAAGGCCCTTTAAAAAATATGTGGAGGAGTAATGGTATAAACTCCACAAGGTTTAATAAAAAAGTTTAATAAAAACATTTTACCAACCTAACCTAACCTTTTATTAAAAAATAAGATTCACCTTTTTTAATTTACTTTATACATTTTACATACTATATTTAATTCAAAATATAGTAAACCTTTTAAAAACATCCTCCATGTGACTTGACTTTTTCATGTTTTTAAAAAAGGAAATTTAATTTTGAAAAAACCCAAAATTCTTCATACCTTAACCTTTTTCAAAAAACTATACGAATATTTCCTTGGGAGATCGACGCTCCTGGGAGTATTGGAAGGGAGTGCTATCTTGAACAGTCAGTGCTCCTTGAATGTGGATGGGGGAGCGCTAGCGCTCCTAGACTATGTATTGGGGAGCATCGACACTCTGTGGTGCATGATACGAGTGCGCGTAGTTCACAAAATTTTCAATTTCATAAGTGTGAGGGCATCGACGTGCCTGTAACACTGCATAGGGAGCGTCGATGAATTTCTAATCAATTTCCTCCTACGCCACCTACTCAATTCACCTTCTTACACCACAGATCTCACCTCACGGATCTCCAACGCAGCTCTGATACCAGTTGTTAGAATTGCAAATGTGGAAAAACACAATTCACATATGATAATCAATAATCACATAGATAAGAAACACAGAGATTCCACGTGGTCCACCCAAACATTGGGCTACGTCCACCAAGCATAGGTATCGATTGTCTTATTATTCAGATCATGGAGATTACAACAGCTTCACTAATACATCTCTCACTTTGTCCTGCCTCTCCCCTTTGCCTCTACGGGCTTACAAAAATTTATATACATTTACACTGAAAACTGATTATTAAATGTAATCTCATCCATATCCTAACTTGGTCTTATTTAGTTGCAACCAACGTAGAATAATAGGATCTAAATCTATTCTTGGGAATTCGTTGTCACCAAATCCCAACACTAAACATGAAAGTTGAATAAATCAATACTTTGTCCATGGAAATGATATTCTCCAATTTGTTGTGGCTATCAACCAATCATATCATTGACTTTTATTGTATTTTCTTATTACAAGAGTAGTACTATTTATCTTTTTCCAATGTGAAAAAGAATAATGCTTCAAATTTACAAAGATGTTTGAAGTTTATATATGTAAAGTTTAATTTTAAAAAGATGTTAAAATTTTGTATATGTATTTTCAATTTTGTTTCTCATTTTCTAATCAAATCTTTATCGATATTAAAGTTTTAATATTGTGTTAAATATATTCATATAATTATTAGTACAAATTAAATTAGTAATTTAGATATTGTAGTTGTTGTAGTAGGAGCAAGTTTATTGAAATAAGATTTAAAATATATCATTATCTAGATACATTGTAATCTAAAATATTTTTTTATGTCTTTTTAATATATTATTGTCACTCTCAACTTCAAGTTTCCTATAAATTTGGGGGAAACTTCTACTAGTTCTAGACACTGGTATATAATTTTTTCTCATTTTCATCTATTTATTTTAAATATAAATTTATCAACTATTTATGAAAACATTTTTTTTATGATGATGATTTCCGTATGAGGGTACCCCAAATTATGCTCACTAAAAGTTTTTAGCCATTTTTCTAAAATGATTAAATGGTGATTTCTATTGGCTTTCACCATCAGTTATTAATGTGGAAGTTTTTAACCATTTTTCTAAAATGGTTAAGTGATGGTGATTCCTATGGGCATTCACCATCAACTATTGATGTGGATGTGCTAGTTTTATTTTGATTGTTTTCAAAACAAAATTAGTTAGGGTTACCTCACTGCTCAATGAACAAGCATGTTTATTGGATAGAACGACCACACGTTCTTTTGATTTTGTTTTTTCTAGAATGCTTTAGGATCAGAGGGCCTATAATCCACCTGTCGCAACATTATGTTGCAATGCTGCGTAGAAGGATGGATATTCCACTTGCCGCAGCATTCAATGTTGTGTAGCAGGCTGGATATTAGTCGCCATAAGCGAATGCAGGTTGAATCATTACAATTATTCAAAGAAAATCACTGCCATAATTAGTGGTTACTGCTACATCATGGTTCAGTTAATTTTTATCTTACAATTATTGCGTTTGCGCGACTCAAGTATTGCCCCAAGAGATGGATGAATATCTTGTGATTATTGTGTTTGTGTGACTCAAGTATTTCCCCATCACATGGATGAATCATTTACAACATATTCATATTGATTGCGTCTCTTACTTTAGAGGACAATCTCTTTTGTACATTGCACATGTGGGTATAGTTTGGTTGAGAGAGAAGCAAAATACATAAGAGCTGAGGGTAGTGTGTTTGTCCACAGTTACAACAATCCGTTCTCCACATGAGAACTATCTCGTGTTTTTGTTATTTCATTTTCCGTTTAGCCTCTCCTTAGCACTGTGTATCTGTTTCCATCGTATTCATAGTGTACATGTATGTTTGGAAAGAGATGCATAAATGTTTGGAATATTCTAATTCTGTTTGAAATGGATTTTTTTTTTGTAAGTATAGTTCACACATATATTTAATTCATTTGAATGGACATTTGAATCATTTATTGAACATGTGTGTGATGGGGAGAAACCGAAACCCTGGTACAAATATTCCAAGGAGGAATTTGAACCAATTGTAGACACTCTTGGAGATGGCTAATGGCCATACAATCCATAAATTGAGTGCCTTGTGGAGGAAGGTGATCGTAGAATCGAATCCAACATACCATTGTTGATATACTTGAAAAATAAATGCAGTGACACTTCGGAGGTTGTAGCGGAACAAAACAAGGATGGAGAAGGTGGGATGCTTTGCCACCCATTTCCACTCTTGCACTGAGACTTGGGCATGTTGTCTCACTGTCATGAATACGACAACAAGACGACTAACTGATTCCTCAGAGGAAGGCACCATAACGACTTGAGGGAATGACAACGTTGAGCAGTTGTGGAAAGAAACAAATGGTTTTGGTGTTGAAGTGAGTTCTTTTGGACTTGGTGTGAGGGTCGAATTAGCTACCTGACTAGATAAGACACAAGGATATTCAATGCACATTGACAATCAAAATAGGTTGAAGTAAAGATGTAGTGGTGAGACACAACGTAGAACTTTAGGTCATAACGATCATGACTGGTGACCACAATACATGAAGTAGTGTTGGCGGTTACGAGGACGACAACACCTTGGAGTGGGGGAGGAAGTGAGGTCTTAGGTGCCAAGCTCAAGTGCACGCCCTCACACCATGCACACAATTAGGTGGATAGGATGCTCAATGCATATAGTAGACATGATTTATACCTATAGCAGATGAGTTGGAGAACCTTGGGAATGAAATGCACCAAGGAGGACTCAATTGATACCGTAATGAAGATGTTATCTGTATAGCACAGATGTATTGCGACATAATTAACTGATTATATGGATTGTCTAGATTCGTGGGAAAAGACTTGGGTGCATCATTGTTCAAGTCAAGTAAGCTAGATGATGGAGGTAGCACTTAAATGAGTTGGCTCGACACGTCTAGTGTGTGCGAAAATCCATGAAAAGGGTTAGTTGAACAAGTACTTGGGTGCCCGGTTAACGTGGCGGGTTGGTTGAATGAAAGGATGTGGGAACTAGTTGGAGATTTGGTGGGTCGTCGAGACAAGTTTGTGGGACACTTGGAGAGTCGGCTAGATGAGTCACCCAAACGCGTGCACACTTGAGGTCGGTTTAGAATTTTTGAGGGGAACAACACATGGAGCAGACCAATCATATTTCTCATGCTCCAATAGACACATCGGTCTACTTGGGGGAGTCGACACATATATATAAAGTGAGGGGGAGAGTCACCAAGGAATCAATCAAATCGAAGGAAGGAATGTCAAATCATATATCGAACACCAAATATCGCATTGGGTGATTTGACAGAGGTTTAGATGAGTTGGGTGATCAATGAGATGTGTGGCAGAAGGCACAATAGAAAACCGAGGTTTGGGTGAGGTTGAAATTCAACTAAGTGTTGAGTCTATGGTAGAGACAAGAGAAGGAAAGAGTGTGACATGCACCATAGAGATGAGCATGAATACGACTATGTGTTTATTTCTTGGAACCGAGAGGTTAGATGGCACAGACACACTTTGGTGCAATGGAATTATGTGATGAAGACACAATACACAAGTATAAGTTGTATCGCAACATGTGTATGCGTTTTATGTATCTATTGATAGTGCACTCTCCATTGTAAACCTTTTCGGATGTGATACAAGCTACACTCTCGACACACTTGTTGTATTTTCATATTGTCACTGCACTTCAAGTGTTATGTCGGTTGGCTCGATCAACCCTTTACACAATATCTTGTTATGTAGATTGTGCATATTGTTACTTGTGAACTATTCTAAGTGTTGGAATGTTATCATGTTGTTAATTGATAAAATATTCTAAGTGTTAAGATGTAGTATGCGCCGAGTTCACTAGGGTTGGCCTCACTGCCAAGGTGGAAAATCTGCGTTGTCACATGAACCTTAAGATGCTAGGTGACTTGGGTGCACCAATTTTGTTCCACCCTAGGAATTATCTATGAGGACATGACACCAAGCATTCCATATGTTCAACAACTTATTTTCATAAGTTTTGAACATTAATTATCAATCCAGGAGTCCGTAAAATTTGAGGTGAAAGAAAATGAAATGCAGGATCAAAGCTTATTCAAACACACTAAGAATTAAATCTAATTGAAATATTACAATGTGAACATAAATTTTAAACTAGAGAAATAACATAATGGAACTATTCTTATCCAATCTAGGCTGTCATAACTTACAAAGGTAGAAACTCCAATTGTGAGATATCACGCCTCAAACGACTCACACAATGATACTCTCTTCACTTTTGGAGTTTGATGATTGGAAAAGAATATTCATCACACATTCATTAACTTAAATCAAACAGAAATATTCTAAGCTAAATTCCTTCAATATAAGGTTCACAACTTCAATGGTGGATACTCTGGTCACAAAGGGTTGTTTCAAAAGAATGAAAACATCTCTRTAAMARAACTCAATTTTGAMTTATGAACTTTAAATAATATTTATGTGTCTAAGAAAWAAAATTAAAACACTCAAAGATTTCTMAATTCCTTCAACTTAMTATCCAYAGTTTCTTTGGTAAAAAATCAKATTGTAGAATGAAGYTTGCTTCCACCAGTGATGAGTTGTATTTGTCACAATTTCAATGGTAAACATGTTCATTGTAAACTGTAAAGTTATTTACAATGATACTGTGATGATTGTGGAGTTTAAATAACTCAGCAAGAGGAGGCTTCCTACAACAATATTATGTTGAACTCTGAGAAAATATTGCAAGGAATATTTTAAACACACATATGATAAAATCGGATTTTTAATATCCAAGTATTCTCCTTTTCTTCCAAAAGTTGTCTTCGCTTCTTTTCCAATGCTAGAAATTCCTCTTTTGACTCGGGGAAAGCATAACCCCCGCCCTTCAAGTCATATATAGATTGAAGGGATACTTTAACATCAATTAGGATGTGTTCGTCCTTTTGTCTCTTCCATTGTGCCCACTCCATTATGGCCTTTTGAGTCTTTTTAGATTTGCTGCAAATTGGACTACAACTCGTTCTTCTTCATTTTGGTCGACAGAGATCTGATATTCTTTGACTAAGGAAATAAACTCCTCCTCCTTTAACCAAGAAGAAGTGAATTTGAAAGGGCTAGCCGATTTTTTACATCTTCCAGCAATTTCCATAAAAAATGGAAGGTGGTGTGATTCACCTCCACTTCCCAACCATTTTTTGATTGTAATGGTGTCTCCAACAAACTTCTCTGTGATAAGAAGTCACTCTATTCTTTTATTTCTCCATGTGGGGATGAGATTTATCAGTATGTGTGTTTGTGTGTGTGTGTGACAGAGAGAGAGAGTAGTATAGATTTATATTTATTATGAATTAAGGGGATCAAATTTCTTATAACGAGGGATTTGATTCCTCTAAACATATGATAAATTCAAAATTAAAATGAATTATATATGTGTGTGTGTGTCAACTTCATGTTAAGTGTCATTGTATTTATTTTTCAAGTACACCAACAATGGTATGTTGGATCTGATTCTGCGATCACCTTCCTCCACAAGGAACTCAAGTCATGGATTGTATGGCCATTAGTCATCTCCAAGAGTGTATACAATTGATTCAAATTCCTCCTTGGAATGTTTGTAACAAGGTTGTAGTTTCTCCCCATTACACACATGTTCAACAAACAATTCAACTATCCATTCCTCAAGTTTGATGGCTTCCTTTTCTCCATCATCTCTATTAGTTCCTTCAAAAAATCATTCACACTTTCACAAAATTCTGCAAACTTCTCCATGGAGCATACTGCATAGTCCAATATCCCTTCAATATTGTCAATGCACCACTGCGAGCCTATCAACACTTCTCGGTTGTCTGAGTCACTTGTCTTGACCATCTCTTCTCCTTGTCCACATATGTTTGTGTGAAGGCATTGGTCACCTTTTCCAACCATGTGTAAGGAATATATCCTTATCTACATCCCCCTATTCCCCTTTACCATAGACACCAAACATGGAGTTGGTCAGGAAAATATAGCCAAACTCTTTGCACAAGGAATGGGAACTACCTTCTCATTCCGCATGAACTCCTTAACTAGTAGCACCTTATATTCATCTAGTGGAAAAATGGTGAAACTCTCCTTACCAGTCCACTCCCCAAGATTCAAAGGAACGTTCTCGTCTATTCCAACAACCTCCTACTAACCTAAATTTACCACCTTGAAATAGGTGCACGCCTGCTCAAACTGTAGTCCAAGTCTCTATGCAACATCCATTCTCATGAAGTTGCGAGTAGTGTCGCTATCCACCATGGCTAATGTTGATTTCCCATTGAATTATGCTTGAACATAACTAGGTCTTGTCACGCCAGGGTCTTGACTTATTGTATGATCTGCCTCCATGCACCCAAAAACTATAGCACTGCCACGAATGGCTTATCCACTTTCTCCAAAGTGTTCACTTTTTTCTTCAATGAACAATTCTTAGCATAATGCTCCTTCACACATATCTGGAAAAAAATTGGTTTCTTCTCCCTTTATGAATCTTCCTACTTGGTATTTTCTTCACTACCTTTGGATGCCTTAAACTTTCCATTTTCCTTCGTCTTCTTTCATTACTTCTCAGTTTAGGTGTCTTCACTACTCCTAAGACCTATCTTGGCTTCACCTTTGAAGTCAAACAATTTTCTTTCCATAATGATTACTCTCGCAAGGGTTTGCACATTATGGAATTTCAATTCGCTTTGTCCCCAGGGCTACAAACCATTCATGAAGTGGATTTGTTTTTCTTTGTCCTACATATCCTTGATCTCCAACATGAGGCCAATGAACTCCTTGATATAGGTCTAGATATTACCATCATGCTTAAAGACAACAAATGATTTCTTATGATCCAAGCTTGTAGATTTTAACCTTGTACAATATTTACTTCAAACAAATTTTTAATAAAAGAACATAAAAGATACAATGGCAAATACAAACATTACACGGAGATTTTTCCCCTGGAAACCCAAACCAGGAAAACAAGCATATTATGTATTCATTCATCATGTTACATTGTTTACAATACAATATACATATAGGAGCCAGCGGCATCCAAATCCCTAACCCAATGACTTGGATTAGTCAACAACCCTAATTCCTTAACCGGAAATAGAAAACCATCGGCAAAGAAACCATGTGCTGGAAAACCACCTAAATATGTGACACATTTCCCGAGGCAGAACATAACACTACTACACGTGAAAATAATATAACACATACCCAACAAATTTTCCTTAATTTCTATTGAAATGACTTGACATCAAGTATAAGTGGGATGATATGTTGAATGATCCTAGTATCATATGTTTTCAAGTCTTTGTAGGGCCATGCAAAAACATATTGACACTACTACCCATGCAAAGAATATAACACATACCCAACAAATCTTGGTTTCTCTAAGTAAACTATGCCTTCAAGGATGTCCTCATCTCTACCTAGTTTTTGATCTTCTCTATGGTTCAACCAACTACTAAATCTTCCACCTTGTTTCTCCACCAAAATTTCACAGTCCCTCTCAAGAACACTACAACAACGTTTACCTTGGATTCATATGGCCTTTTGTTCAATTGCTCCAAGTACTTCTCCATGTCCCAAAAAAAATTTCCCAACAACAAAGCATTGTAGGTACCATCATATGGTTCAACTTATCTCATCTTAAAACTTATTTTCATGACGGATGAGTTTGGCCCACTCACTGCAGCCCGCTTTAACAATGTAATGGTATATTCTTGATCTTCAACTTTTGGGTGATCAATTACAAAGCATCTTATATTGTATTGAGTTTGTCTTGGACATCATTAATTAATGTGTTGGTGATCATATTCACATTTCCATGGATCTCCCACCTAGGCTGATTAAAATCATGCAACAATCTGCTCATCTCAGCCTCCAAACGTTCGACCTTCTCACCTTGTTGATATATTGTATTCTTCATCTGTTTTATTGTCTTCTCTAGAGAAATGAGTTGGTACTTCAGCATGAATGTCTTKGGATCCTTCTTTGTGCCACTTTCTTCTACATRCGACCCATCCATGTCCAAACCTTTAAGTATCTTCACCATTTGTGCAAGGTGCCAATAATTCACTTCAAGAATTCAMCAAAATTTGTGACCAAATATTCACTCAAATCGGTTGACTTCACTTTGCAACTTCGAATATCCCCAAAGTGGGTCCTTAACCTGCCTAACCCTATGATGAGCCTATTAGAATCCTTCAACTAGGCCATCCCAGTTTTCTTCCTTCACAGTTCACGATCTAACCCTCCCAAGGTGTGCCTTGCTACAATCTCCAAACTTGTGATGAAACTTACTGCCTTCAAGTATGTTCTTCCCCTCTGTCACAAATGAGCAATATGCTCTAATACCATTTTTCATGAAGGTGACAAATGGTGAAGAGTTTCACCAAAATTTCTCCACTAAGTTGTTCACAACCACCTCTGATACCATCTGTCATGCCATCACAACTGACGTCCGAGGTGAAACTGACTTGGCACACCCAAGTCACCTAACAACTTGAGTTTTATGCGACATTGTAACTTTTTCACCTCGATGGTGAGGCCAATCCTATTCTACTCAGCTCATACTATGCCTTGACACTTAGAATATTTTATTAATTAAAAAATGATTACATTCCAACACTTAGAACAATTCACAAATAACAGTACACACAATGTACTCTGTAAGATATTATGTAAAGGGCCGGGTGGCCCAACTGGGTTGACACCCAAAGTACAGTTACAATATGAAAATACAATAAAGGAATTGAGCATGTAGTTCGTGCCGCAATCGGAAAGGTTTACAATGGAGTGTGCTCTCTCAACAAATACATACAAGAAATACACTTTTTGTGATACAACTTCAACCTGCAGACTATCTCTTTGTCGCAGACTTCCGTCACACGAAAGTGCACCCATTCCATCTCTCCTCCTCATGCCTAGAACCAAACACTTAGCCATATTTGTGCTCGTCTCTGTGGCGCACATCACACTCTTTCCTTCTATTGTCTCTACCACTTCTATCTGGTCATGAACGCTTAGAGATTATATCTGGTCATGAAATAGACATGTCATTATGCTCACCCGATGGAGGAGAATAACCATACCCCATCTCTGCAGCTCTTGTTAACGGTGTTGGTGGCGCTGTAGAAAGATAGTGTGTAGGTCCACTATGGTGAACCGATGCTCCTATATCCCACTCCACGTGCACCTATCAAATGTTCACCAACTACCTTTATTCACTCAATCTATCCATGCCTCAATATATATCCCTAGCCGAATTTCGACCTCACCCAAACCTTCTTCGAATCACCCCATGTGATCCTCGGTTGTTTTATTTATGATATGATCTTCCTTCCTTTGTTTTGATTGACGCCCCCTCGATATTTTTTTTCCTTTAGAATTTCTTTCTTGCATATACATTGTGTTTGTGATACTATATCTACACTTATTATGTATGTGTTTGTGATACTATATCTACTCTAAGAATTATAAAATTTAGTATGTGTTTGTGATACTATATCTACACTTATTAAATAAGATATACCTATTCCATAAGGTTGTAGCAATAACATTGTATTGGATTAAATAATTCAATTTTGGGAAAAAAAAAAGTTTGGATGGATGGATTGATTTTGATTTTGAGAATAGAGATTTTTTTTAGGAGATTAAATTCTATTTTATTAAATTTTCTTTTTCATATGAATGAAAAATTTAAAATGTGGTGTTGAGCGTTAAGAAGAAGAAAACCCACTCAAGTCTTGCCATGGAGTTGTTTATTTATGTCTCTTTTCTAGCTTCATCTTCAATACTTATAATTGGATCTTGAGTTTAAGCCTTGTTGGGTCAAGATTGTGGCAAAGTTTCACTTGTGTGCTTATTCTTCTCCATGTCTTTGATTGTAAATCAGTGATGCATGATATTGAATATGAAATATCTCACTAGTATTAAATGGGTTTCCTTGAAGGAATAACTCTTTCGAGCATTATGTCCATTTTCCTCGGGAAAAGTATTTCCGACGGTGAGATTAATTTTCCTTCTTTTGAAGTCTATGGAGATCCTAGTAGATTCTTTCTACTTAATGCCACAATAGCAATTGATTCCCAAGCCTTGAAGCTCATGCTTGACACAAGTAATCCACAATTCTTCCCATCAAGTAAATGCATAAGGGTGTTATGGAATAGAAAGTTCAGAGTATACGAAAGAAACAAGACTGCATCCTTCCATACCTCATTCTTTTTCAATATTCGACCTCAGAGTGGAATTGACCATGAAGGTTTCGATTTTATGATAACTTCCTATGATTATATGCCTAATAATAGTTATGGCCTACGGATAAGATTCTTCAACACCTCCACTAACGACATAAGCAATAGTAAGGTGTTGACATTCTTTCTTACATATACATTTGATTTAGATCGGAAAAGTGTAAATTTACTTTCATCAAATTAAATTCGTCATTTTTATGGGTGTCTTCCTTTTAGTTTGTATCGGTCCTACCTTTTCACATTCTAGAGAGAACAACATGGTTGGAATGATACAAGTCAAAAAGAATAAATACTAAGCACCTTAGTAGCAAAATGTCTTTGTACATAAACATTGAATGAGTTTAATTTTAAATGTTACACTTACAGGTAATTTATGATACTTCTCCTAGCCACTTTGCAACAGTTTTTAGGCCAAGACTCTACAATTGATGATTGAGGGATCTCCTTATTTTATCTCTATAGTTTTTTTTTAGTCTTTCTTAATAATTCTCTCTATCATATATATTTATCAGCTCAACAATGAAAAACAAACATATAATCAACCTACTTGCCCATTAAATAAAAATAAATAAATAAAGAGTATGGATCCATCGTTAACTTTAAAACAACCCACTTTGAGGTTTTTAGTTTTTTAGTTGTCTTGGTGTTTAATTGATTCTAGCTCTTTTATGTGTAAAGTCGTTGCACCAAATAAAAAATGAGTATATACCCATTTTAATCTTAGATCAATGTATCATGACATTTTTATCCTTTTGGTATTTAATTGTTAAGGTTTTTTATTCTTCTTATTATTCAATTGATTCTCCATTAAGATTTTCAGATTTGTTATCCCTCTTGATATTTAATTGATTGTTTTTTAGTGATGCTTAATTGTTTATGCATTTAAAATGTATATATGTTAGATATTGTTCAAATGTAATTAGATGTATATAAGTGAATTTAAAGGTTAAAATTATTAACATAATTTTGTTATTGAAAAGTAATTTTTTAATCAAAATTTTATTATTAGTTAATTTATTATCAAAAATGTATGTATTGTTAAAAAGCATAATTTTATAAAAAACATTTTTTAATAGGGAAACAAATTCCACTCCTAATCATTAAATAAATATGGCCATTAAGATGATTAGCATAATATTAATTTTTTTTATTACATTAAAGTTTCAAGTTCTTAGACAGTTAAAGTTTTTTATTGCTTTTTAAAATGTTGGTGGGGTACCTAGTGGGCTGCCCGCTGATTTCCTGGGTGTCTCCTTCCACTTCTTTCTGCTTCTTATGGGATATTTGTTTATGATTCTTGTCGTAACGTTTCCAAGGAGGCAGCTGGATCTTGTCTTTGCATGGATTTCCAATCCAAATAAGGACTCCCATCCTCAGTCGAAGGAGGCAGCTGGATCTTGTCTTTGCATGGATTTCCAATCCAAATAACTACTCTGATAGTTTTTTAAGTTAGGTATTGGAAAATCGGGACTCCCATCTCGACGGAGGCAGCTGGATCTTTCCAAGCATAGATTTCCAATCCAAATAACCTAAAAAAATATGTCCAAGCATGGATTTCCAATCCAAATAACCTAAAAAATCTTTCAAAGCAAGGATTTCCAATCCAAATAACCTAAAAAACTATTCGAGCAGTTATTTGGATTGAAATGCAACCGCACCTTGTATATTGACTGCGGGAATTTGCATAATGTTCTTTTTTCACTCATCAACCTTCACAAATGGCTCCAGCTGCTGCGGTCCGCCTAAGCCTTAACGATTAATCATGCCAGGAATAAGCCCATTTCTGCAATTAGCGTCTAATTTATTGCATACTGTCAATCCCCTTTATACAAGATATGAAATGAATTGTCCAGGTTACGCTTAACTCTTATCTTACTGATGTTCAGGCAATTAATTGTTCTCAATGCTAATATGCACTCCCTAGAGTGCCGCCACATCGTCTCCAAAGCACTAGCCAAAATGGACAGTATGTAAGATTCTGCACATTGACATTAATTTTTGCAATGAAACGATTAAGTAACTCGTAGAAAATGGATCGATTAGGGCTTATTAATCAGCGCCCGTCTCTGATTACTTAAAGTATTTTACTTGCATAGTTCATCTGGTTTTGTAAAACTTTGACTAATGTTGTAATATTCCATTCTGGGAGTATCTTAGTTTAACAGTTTCACTTACATTTTCATAAAACTTCCATTTTCATAAACTTGAAAGCATTTTACTTGCCTAGAATCCAATACGGTTTTGTAAAACTTTAATTAATGTTGTAATATTCAATTCCTGAAGTATCTTAGTTTAACAGTTTCACTTCGATTTTCATAAAACTTCTATTTCATAAACTGTATAAAATTTTATTTTVTTRTGTCATTWTCTAAAAGTGGTTGGCAAATGTTACCGRGTTTTCAATGCTCTASAAAAATAAAGARTCCAATGCGCTCTTTCTTGGGAAACCCTAGCTAAATTTATTTTTGTTGACTCGTTTCGAAGGCATTTCTGTATTTCGACTTCAACATTCTACGCAGTTGTTTAAGATGTTTTTCTTAGCTTCTTTTAAGTTACAATTTTCATATTTAAGGCCGTGGATTTCTGGCCTTTTCATAATCTCTAATTTCCATATTCCACCAGGCGATAGGGTTTCGATTGGAAAATAGCAGCTAGGTTTCAATACCTCCTGAAAATTTGATAATATGATCTTCAATTGTTTATACTAATCCGTAAATGATATAAATGACGAGCCGATAGGGTTTCGATGGAAAAATGGCAGCTAGGGTTTCAATAGCTCGTGAAAATTTGATCTTCAATTGTTTTATAATAATCCGTAAATGATGAGAAAACGACATCGGTCCGCGTATAGTAATAATTAACAATGAATAAATTGGACTAATGAAGGAAAAACGATAAAAAAGGTTGATGCGCCAGAATGATTATCCTGCAGAACGAAAAATTATATGGTTTGACCAAGTTGTTTCAAATCCTGTTTTCATTTTTCGCGCATTCAGATTGCTTAAATATAACTCATTGGATGGTCTCGTTAAAATAGTAAAACCGTCAAACCCTAGATTCATTGCATGTGCTGCTTTCATAGCTCAGTTGGTTAGAGCACCCGTTTAGTAAGCGGGAGGTCTTGAGTTCAACTCTCAATGAAAGCTTTCCGATCTTGTCCTTTCTCAACTATTTTGTATACTGATACACGGAATTGACTTGTGGTAATTTACGTTCGAATCCTGCCGTCCACGTTTTATATGGATTTTCTCATTTTCGGGTTCAGATGTTTATATGTAACCTGGCTTTTGACACTGTTATTGCTAGTTTCAACTTTGCTGGCTAGATTGATTGGATCATGTTTGTTAAAATCCCAGCCTTAAATGGGTTTCTCTCTAGATTAGCCTTAAATTGGTTTCTCCCTAGATTAGCCTTAAATGGTTTATACCAGTCTGCTTTTATGCTATTATTGCGTTTGTGCGACTCAAGTATTGCCCAAAGAGATGTATGAATCAGTTACAGCATATTCATATTGATTACGTCTCTTACTTCAGATGACAATCTGTTTTGTACTTTGCATATGTGGGTATAGTTCGGTTGGGAGGGAAGCGGCAGACAAAAGACCTGAGGGTAGCGTGTTCATCCACGGTTACAGCAATCAGTTCTCCAGATGAGCGTTATCTCGGGTAGTGGTGGAAACCATATTCTTCCCCAAGCTTTCATCGATCATCTGCAAAACCAAGAATGGAAGGATGTTGAGCAGATTGGTTTGGGGGAGGATTTGTCTGCGCTATGGTCAGACTATATTAGGGCCTCAAAATTGGCCATATCTAAATCACAATAAGAGAGGATGAACTGGTTTGACAACATGCCCCCAATGGTGTCTACACTCCGAAAGTAAGATACTCTCAACGAGAACCTTCTTGATGGTGGAAAGATCTGTGGAACGTTAAATGTCCTTTAAAATCTCATATTTTTATGTGGTGCCGGATAAAAACAAAGTCTCAAAAACAAAGTCCCAACTTAAGACATAATGAAATATATAAATATGGAAGGACTAGGGTGATGTGCATTATGTAAAGTTCGATGAGGAAACTATTTCACATCTCTTTATGCATTGTCTTTTTGTCAAACTATGGACAAAAAGCTCAAATGCCCTGGGCCAAGTAAAAAGCTCAAATGCCTTGGGTCAAGT
>ML791552.1:128077-151220 GCA_009831015.1 Picea engelmannii
TTACAATATAAAAATATTTGGCTAAAAGAAGACGTCCTTAGGGAACAAGAATGCTTATAACATGTAGAAAATAATCCAACTTGAACAATTTCAATATCTCGTAAATTCATCTATACCAATGCAAGAATATTATATCTCCAATGCAACTTAGACTAGTGGCAAATCAATTGGGTTATGGAGTATCTTGTGTAAAAGCTAGGTTTATTACTTCTCTAGGGGTGTAATCATTTTTACTCCCTAAAACAAACAAACCTAGCAAGGTAAATCTACAAGGGTGTCAACCCTTTTACTCCTTGTAGAAACCTTTGCAAAGTATCTTATTCAATGATAAGAAGTTAGAATTGATGGAGGGTGTATTCCCTTATACTCCTCCAAGGGTTTAAACTAATTAAAGCTTGAAACAAGAAGAAACAATACAACAAATGCAAAAATTCCTTACCAATTCCAAGACTAGCATGAAGAAACCCTTCTTTATCAAGAATATTCCACCAAATATACCAAGAACAAGCATCCAAGATATAGCGACTCACTTGTATTCACAAATATACAAGTACTAACATCCATAGTGCACCAAAGAGAGATAAATAAATTTTCCCAAGTAGGGCGAAAATTTCAGCCAAGAGAGTATGTAACTCTCAAAGTTATGATGAAAATGAAAAAAAGACAAGACCTTTATTTATATAAGGTATTGTAAAACCAATTTGTCTGCTTATCTAAAGTAAATCACAAATTAGTGAGGTAGAGAACCTATATTTTCCCTTTTACATTTAAAAATTCAAATTGCATAAAGAAAATCCCCTTTTAGGGGTGACGTGAGGCCTCCAAGAGGGACGATTTGACCTTTGATGAAGAACGTTGGGCCTCCAAAGGCCATATTCCATGTTACCAAGTTTCATAATGCATGCCAAGTGTCTCTCTCTCCATAAAACCATGTCACATCACCATCAAGCATGAGATCCCCATCAAAAACCCTAAGCATGTGTGGCGTCTAGAGCCTAGAAGATGACACCTTAGGCCTCCAAAGGCCAACGCTTGGGTTAAAGGGGTTGGAATATGATTTCCTCATGGTCTCTAAGTGCCTCCAAAGGAAATTTTACTTCTCTCATGTTTCCAATGAGAGGGGGCGCATCATCTGACCTATGGGATTCATGCCCCAATGAAGGTCCAAGTAACCGTGTGCCTCCACGAAAATACTTTCACCTGGAAAAGGCTTGTAAATAAAAATAGATTCGACCTCTAAGGGTCCATAAGTCACAAATATCATGCCAAGTAAGCCATATCTAATCAAATAACCACTCAAACATGTGCATAAGATCCCCCCTTTTCAAAATAAACAAATGTTGAAAGACCTTATACAACTTTCCAAATTTAAGTATGGGAGGGTTGTCATGGTGACCTATTGGGAAGATCACTCCCAAAGTCAAGGAGTTTTTCTGAAGTGGACCCTACCTAAGTCATTCAAAGAGTATGAGGTAGATGGGGGTGTAACTTTTGGGAATGGGATTTCTTGACATACAAGGGCTCATATTGTCTCATTTATGGGCACCTTTGTTGAGGGTGTGCTTGCTCTTGAGTTGCCAACTATTTGCATGCCACCTTTTTCCAAGCCCCATTTTGTCATATTTCCAATCTTTGATTTCATTTATAATTTGAAAATTGCAGGGTCCACCTTCAAGAGTTTCTAACCTTTAACATTACTTTTGGGACCAGGGCGAGCACTGAGTAAGTAGAGCTCAAGCTGGATTGGATTTTGATGGTCCTTATTTGTTGTGTTCACTTTATTTTTAGTATTATTTTCGTATTCTTTTATAGAAGTTGTGATCTTCCTTCGAGTCGCCAATCCCTCTTCCCATGAAATGAGGTACAAGCCCTTCTTGGTTCAATAATTCCTGAAAAACCCAAAAGACGAGGAAACAATGGGGGAGAAAGTGTGAAACGTGATAGGTATGGATGGAAATCGTATGATGACTCTTCAAGGATACCCCCTAGTAGAAACCCTTTTCTTGAGGGTGACCCACTTGCTAGGAAAACATGTCAACCACCAAGGTGAAATGAGGAAAAATGAAAATTTTCCAATCAAACGTTATCAGGATCAAGAAATGATTCTCTACAACATTTTCAAATGCTTCATTTATTAGAATGGCACCTACCATAATACTAGACTTGTTACCTCATGGAGCAAGACTCGTTGTCCTCTGTGAGCCAAGTTAGTGTGGTGGAAGTTGTTTCCATCAATCTAATGGTGACGTGTGGTAAGATAGGGGGCTCTTCCTTCTCATTTTCCTCCCAATACTCCATCTCTGCAACATTAGGGTGTCAAGACATCATCTCCTTAGTTATCCCTAGCATGGGGGGGGAGGGGGGATAGCATCTCGCTCCTACTTGGGGACATGTACTCGTTGTAGAGTGCATGAGAATCTGAGAATCTCCTGGTAAGGCCTATGCATATTCACACTCAAACAAACAATGAATTGGGTATCTAGGGTAGTGCACTCACCCTTTATTCATATGATCAAAATTTCAAAATTTCAACTAATCTTAAAAAATAAAATTTTGCATTTTTTTCAAAAATTTCCAAACTAGTATGTAATATGACTAAAGAAAATGATCATAATAAGTATGCAATATCGCAAGTAGAGAAAAATTAAAAATGAGATATGAAATGCAATTATAATTAGATGCAACTAAACTATCACGAAAAACAAAATGCAAAATGCAATGGAAAACAAATGGCCTACTTACTTACATAGGGCTCATGGCCCTGAAGAAGTCAATTTACATTCATGTCAGGTGAAATTGTACAACCAATGCAACTAATTTATCATCTCATCAAGGTTCCTCCCCTTGTTCTTAATTATGCAATACAACAAGGACAAATCGAGCACATAATAATCATGAGCATAAATGACCATGTAATGAATCATCAGAAACAACTCATGGAGGTGGGTAGGAGGGAGAAAATCCTGCTGAGAAGAGCAAACACAAGCTTAATCCATCCACTCTTGAATAGGGTTGTTTCAAATAGATGATGGCTCATGTTCTGCCCCATTAATATGACCACTATATACATATACCCTGGGGAAACCATGTACAGGGAGAAAAACCCCAGCAAATGATATTCCTTTATTGCATTAATAATGTATGACTACTTACAACTATCCACCATGAAAAAAATATACTCTTAAAAGAGCTTGCCAAGATGACTTAGACTGGATTAAAAAGACCTTATAGAAGAGGAGAGGCTTTGCTGATATAATTTCTGGTTATTGACCAACATTGTGGAAGAAAATAAGTGCTGCCTAGGTGCTACTTTGATGCCCTTTTTCTGGACTGATATGCAACCTTTCTTACCAAGGATATACGCTACTTTTTCTTGAATGATATTTTGTCTTGTTATTGAATGATATGTTGTCTTGTTTAGGACTGATATGATGCCCTGTTATGCACTGATATGTTGTCATGTATAGGACTGATATGTTGTCCTGTATAGGACTGATACGATGTCCTATATAGGACTAACATTCTACCCTATAATGAAATGATATGTTGTCTTGTATAGGACTGTATTTTTGCCTCTATAGCTTCACCCTTACCTTGCATAACAATTGTGTTGAAGAGAGAGGTTGACCTCTGCTTATAAAGAAGTGAAGAGGAGAAGTAGATGGCTCGAATTAGGATCTTGTTTGCAAGCTTTAACATAACTCGGCTTCACACTTTAGTTTGAAAATGGAACTAGACTTGAGACTTCAGTTACAAATCACCCTTGACTTGGCATGCATGTGTACTAACTTAGCATGTACATGTCATGCATGCATGCAACATGCAACTAGACATGCATGCAGTGCATTTCATGCATGCAACATGCAACCAGACATGCATACAGTGCATGTCATCCATGCAACATGCAACATATATGCATGCAACATGCAACATGTGACAACTTGACAACAATGTCTTTGACTTAGAAACGGAACTTTGACTTCTACAACTCGACTCTTTACAATGAAATTCAAAATTCTCTTCATGGTGGATAATGTTACACGTGCCAACGCACTAGATCAATACGTTTATATCATTTGGAATATTAGGAATATCATTTCTTTCTAGCTCATAGGAATTTTATATTCAACCTAACATTTTCTATATGCCTTGACTTTTTCTCATGGCTCACAAGGGTTGACTAGGCTCACAGAGGTTGTATGTTCCCCCTGACATTTACACTAGATTGCCTATGCTCACAGAGGTTGTACGTTCCCTCTGACTTTTGCACTAGATTTCCTATGCTCACAGAGGTTGTACGTTCCCCATGACTTTTTCATTAGACTCACATAGCATCTCGTTCATCCTGTCTTTTGGTTTGACTCATAGAGGTTGTACATTCCCCCTGGATTTTTTCAATACCTCAGAAGATTGGTCGATTCTCCAAATCTCCCTGGCTAGCCTCAGGGTGGCCCATATGGCCTCTCATTGGAGAATTACTATCGATGATGCCAAATTTAACACTCCCTCTCAGCGAGGGAGTCATTCTCAGCCACACCAAGCTTTCCTCTCAACTGCACAAATTTTCTCGAGGTCAAAGGGTTGATCAGGATATCAGCTACCTGCTCGCTCGTGGCTATGTATTGTAACTTTACATTTTTTCTCTGGACCAAGTCTCAGATGTAGTGGTACCTCATGTCAATATGTTTTGACCTGTCTTGAAATACCAGGTTCTCTATCAATTTTATGCAAATTTGATTATTATAGTGAACCACTGTCGTCTCAATCTTGTCACCAAACAACCCAGAAACCAATTTTCTGATCCATACCACTTCCTTGCTAGCATCACTTGTTGTAATGTACTCAGCCTTTGTTGTACTATGTGCAATGGATCCTTGTTTTCGGCATGACCAAGAGATCATAGTGGATCCTAAACTAAAGAAGTATTCGAAAGTACTCTTCTGATCCACTGGGCTTCCTGCCCAGTCAATATCTGCATACCCATGCAGAAATAAACCACCACTAGATGTATATATCAGACCATAAGTAATGGTCCCTATGAGATATCTCAAGATGTGCTTTACTTCCACCCAGTGTCTCTGTCTCAATTCAGTCACGAACTGACTCATTGCATTCATTGCATTGCATATATCTGGCCTACTGTGGATCATGTACATCAATGATCCATTCAACTACCTATACATGGTGGGATCCACCAAATCTGAACCTGTATCAGAATCATGCAGCTTCCTCAAGTTGGTAACCATCGGAGTAGACATGGATTTGCAATCCATCATACCAAACCTCTTCAGGAGTCATGTCCTTCAAGATAGCACGTGGAAACTTGTTTTGAATATACATGGAAGTGGAGGTAGCTTCTGCCGATAAAGAATTTGGCAGATCTTGGTCAAACATCATTACTTCCGCTGCCTCACAAATTGTCTTGTTTTTCCTCTCAACAACTCCATTTTGCTGAGGGTTATATGGAACGGTCAACTATCTCTTGATTCTTGTTGGCTTGCAGAAATCCTCAAAATAGAGAGATTCAAACTCTCCTCCATTGTATATTCTAAGGGTTTTGATTTGTTTCCCTATCTTCTTTTCAATAAAGGATTTATATTCTTTGAATTTATCAAATGTGTCACTTTTAGCTTTAAGGAAATATATCCAACATTTTCTTGAGTAATCATCAATAAAAATGACATAATATAGACAACCATTGAGTGAGGGAGATGACATGGGACCACATACATCAGAATGAACCATATATAAGATGCCATGAGCTTTGTTGTCACTACTAGGAAATGCTTTCTTTATATTTTTACCTAGCATGCATCCCTTACAAATTTCATTTTTACTAAGAGAAATAGAGGGCATGCCACATACCATGTTATGTATATCTGGAAATGTTTTGTAATGAAGATGTCCAAGTCTTTTGTGCCACAACTCACTGGAGTTAGTCGCATCATGAGCCAATTCCTAAATTGGTTGTCCTATCACGACGTACAATCCTCCTTTGCGAGTTCCAATGGGTTATGTTGTACTTAAATGGATACCTTTAGCCCATAGTAGTGCCTTCATGTCCTTGATGATCACCCAATATACCTTGTCCTCAAGGGTTACAACTAATAGTATATTCTTCTTGAGCCCTGGAACATATAATACTTCATCAACGTGAAGTCTAGCACCATATTCCAATCTGAAGGAGATAGAGCCTACTCCCTCTATCTTGTAACATTTTTCATCCCCAAGCTCAACCTGCTCTGCAAAATATTTTGTCTTGAAATCTGAGAGGATCTCCTTGTACCCTGTCATGTGCTTTGATGCACCATTGTCTACTAACCAAGTTTTCGACCCCGTGAAAACTGAACTGGATAAGGCATAAACCATGTAATAATATTTTTTGTTTTCTTTCTCATTAGAAGGACTTTTCTGTTTTCTTTTGGATTCATCATCCTCAACAATTGAGGCATGATGTTTCCCCTTCCTTGGATATTTATTTCTAAACCAATAGTCTTTAGAAAAATGACCCAACTTATTACAACTAAAGAATTTAAACTTAGATGTATCAATACTCTTTCCTTTGAATGTACCTTTTGTGTTTGGCTTCTTCTAAGAGCCTTTTTGGAAAGTTCCTTTCTTCTTTCCCTTGAATATTGATGCTAAATATGAATGCTCTTCTTTCATTGGATCGCTCCTGGTAGTAGTGTGAATCTCCTCCTGGAGGCAATCATGCCATAACCTCTCAAATGTGGGTTGAATCTCTCTCCCACTTACACTGGATAAAAAGGTCTCCCATGAAGAAGGAAGACCATCAAATATGGCCTGCACTAAATCATCATCATCCATTGTCATCCCTATGACCAAAAGATGATCCATGATCTGGGCTATCATGGAACAGAAATATGCTACTAATTCACCTTTCTCCATCTTCAAATACTTAATCTTGTGCTTAAGTTTCCTCTTTTGTCTTGGAGTCTGTTTCTCATACAGATTCAACAAGGTATCCATAAAGTCCTTAGTAGTCATTATACTGTCTTTGACTAAGTCAAAGACGTTTTTTTTTTCCTTTGCTCGAATCTTCTTGAAGGCTGCTCTTCCTGCATTAGTAGTGGGTTCCTCCACCAATGGTCACATACTACTCAAGATCATGATCCTGCAAGATATTTGTTATCCGAAGCTTCCACACATTGAAATTTGTATCTCCTTCGAGCCTATCCTCGACCTTTACTGAAATGGAGGATTCCATGGAACCCACACTGGAAAATTAATCAAGATTTCTTGGATGTGTGTGTACCTGTTGCTGCACTTCAACAATCTTAACACACCCTAAGCTCTGATACCATGTTAAATTTTGAGCTTGATTTCTTATGCAGATTATTTCTTTTATTTTCTTCAACACTTTGATTCCAGCTTAATACACTTCAACAATACATAATCATAACTGAATAGAAATAACCATGTAGATACGTAAGCATGCACATCAACAACACATATAACCTAGGGAAACTAGATACAGGGAGAAAACCCCCAGCAAATGATATTCCTTTATTGCATTAATAATGTATGACTACTTACAAATATCCACCATGAAAAAAATCTTTTCTTAAAAGAGCTTGCCAAGATGACTTAGACTGGACTGAAAAGACCTTGTAGAAGAGGAGAGACTTTGCTGATATAATTTCTGGTTATTGACCAACATTGTGGAAGAAACTAAGCATTGCATGGGTGCTACTTTGATTCCCTTTTTTTGGAATGATATGTATCCTTTCTTACCAGGGATATACGTTGCATTTTCTTGACTGATATTTTGTCCTATTCTTGACTGATATGTTGTCCTGTTTAGGACTGATATGTTTCCCAATTATGCATGATATGTTGTCTTGTATAGGACTGATGTTTTGTCATATATAGGACTAATACGCTTTCCTGTATAGGACTGATATGTTGCCATATTATGCATTGATATGTTGTCTTGTATAGGACTGATACGTTGTCTTGTATAGGACGGATACTGCAACCTCTATAGCTTCACCCTTACCCTGCATAAGAATTGTGTTGAAGAGAGAGATCAACTTATGCTTATAAAGGAGTGAAGAGGAGAAGTATATGGCTCGAATTAGTAACTTGTTTGCATGCTTTAACATAACTTAGCTTCACACTTTAGTTCGAAAATAGAACTAGACTTGAGACTTTAGTTACAACTCACCCTTGACTCAGCATGCAGAAGTACTAACTTAGCATGCACATGCCATACATGCATGCAATGCATTTCATGCATGAAATGCATGAAATATGCAACAAGACATGCATGCAACATGCAACTAGACATGCATGCAGTGCATGTCATGCATGCAACATGAAACATGCAACAACTTGAAAACAATGTCTTTGACTTAGACATGAAACTCTGACTTCTATAACTTGACTCTTTACAAGGCAATGCAAAATTCTCTTCATGGTGGATAATGTTACACGTGCCAATGCACTAGATCAAAACATTTATATCATTTGCAATATTAGGAATATGGTTTATTTCTAGCTCATACGAATTTTATATTCAACCTAACTTTTTTAAGATGCCTTGACTTTTTCTCATGGCTCACAAGGCTTGACTAGGCTCAAAGAGATTGTATGTTCACCCTAACTTTTGCACTAGTCTATCTATGCTCACAAAGGTTGTACATTCCCCTTGACGTTTGCACTAGATTGTCTATGATCACAAAGGTTGCACGTTCCCCCTGAATTTTGCATTAGACTCACATGGCATCTCGTTCATCCTAACTTTTGGTTTGACTCACAGAGGTTGTACATTCCCCCTGGTTTTTGTCAATACCTCACAAGACTAGTTGATTCTCCAAATCTCCCTGGCTAGCCTCAGGGTGACCCATATGGCCTCTCATTGGAGAATGACTATCGATGCTGCCAAATTTAACACCTACCACCCCCCCCACGTGGAGGGGTGTACAGTCTTCATGGGGTATAAACATAGCGGAAAACAAATACCTCTGAATCAGGAAGATAATCAGGCTTTACAACCAACAATCTCCCACTTGGAGACTGATCACAACAACTCTACCATTGTTGTATCTGTTGGACTATGATTCTTCTTATGTTGGTTGTGGAGCCTAGTTATCTTCCTAATTTAGAGGTCTTTGTTTTTCAGCCATGTTTACACCCTATGAAGACTTTACACCGTGGAATATTGTACACCCCTCCATGCAGGGGAGTGCAAGGTGGGCTTGCCCCCTTGTAGGGTCTGGGGGGACGATCTCCCTAGCTGGGGGTCCGGGGACAAGCAGGCCCTCGGTGGGGGTTTGGGGATGAAGCCCCCGAAGGAAAAATTGCCTTGTAAATTTATATTTTCATTTCATAGTAAATTTGGATCGTTCATTATAAAGTCACAGATCTGATGGTAGAAGTTATGTCATGGGTTTTTTCCCTAGAACGAAACCCTCTTTTCTTGAGGGAATTGTATTTCAACTATGTATCATTGTGAATATTGTATTCTGGGAGAGGAGACTAAGAGAGAAAGAAGAGGAAGTTACAACGGGTGTGTTGTAGGTTGTATCCCTTCATTTGTTGGATAATAAAAAGGAAGGACCTTGCAATTTCTCTGTTGAACGTATCCCACACTAAGTGAACCACATATATCTATGTCTTTGTTGTATTGTGTATATTTTGTGTTTTATTTCCGCATTTGTTTTTATTTTATTGTTTTGCGATCTTTTTTTTCTAACATCTTGGACCTGGAGAATTTCTCATCTTCACCTTCATGCTTGAAGGCCAACTAAAATTGAGCAGGAACTCAGTTTCTCCCTGGTTACTTTTGTCACAAGACATCGGCACTATACACATAACATCTTCGTTACGATATCAATTGAGTCCTCCTTAGTGCATTTCATGCCCAAGGTTCCCCAAATCATCCGCTATATGTAGAAATCATGTCTATTGTATGTGTTGAGCATCCTATCAGCCTCATTGTGTGCATGGTGTGAGGTTTCACACCCGAGCTTGGCACCCAAGACCTCACATCCTCCCCCACTCCAAGTTGTTGTTGTCCCTGTAACCCCCAACACTACTTCATGTATTGCGGTCACCAATCACGATCGTTATGACCTAAATTTATACAGTGTGTCTCACCACTACATCTTTACTTCAACCTGTTTTGATTGTTAATGTGTGTTGGATATCCTTGTGTCTTATCTAGTCAGGTAGCTAATTCAATCATCACACCAAGTCCAAAAGAACTCACTTCAACACCAAAACCATTTGTTTCTTTCTGCAACTACTCAACCTTGGCATTCCCTCAAGTCGTTATGGTGCCTTCCTGTGAGGCACCAATTATTCGTCGTCCTCGTGATAGTGAGCCAACATGCCCAAGTCTTAGTGCAAGAGTGGAAATGGGTGGCTAAGCATCGCACCTTATCCATCCTTGTTTCGTTCCGTTGCAACCTTCGAAGTGTCATTGTATTTATTTGTCAAGTACATCAGCAATGGTATGTTGGATCTGATTATGCAATCACCTTCCTCCACAAGGAACTCAAGTTATGGATTTTATGGCCATTAGTCATCTCCAAGAGTGTCTGCAATTGGTTCAAATTCCTCTTTGGAATGTTTGTACCAAGGTTGTTGTTTCTCCCCATCACAAACATGTTCAACAAATAATTCAACTATATGTTCCTCAAGTGTTTATGGCTTCCTTTTCACCATCATCTATGTCAGTTCCTTCAAAACATCATTCACACTTTCGCAAAATTCTACAAACTTATCCATGGAGCATATCGCATAGTCCAATGTCCCTTCAATATTGTCAATGCACCACCCCAAGCCTATCAACACTTCTCAGTTTTTCGAGTCACTTGGCTCAACCATCTCTTCACCTTGTTCATGGATGTTTGTGTAAAGGCTCTCGTCACCTTTTCCATCCATGTGTAAGGAATATATTCTTATGTGCATCCCCTTATTCCCCTTTACCATAGACACCAAACATGGAGTTAGTCAAGAAAAGATAGAAAAACTCTTTGCATAAGGAATGTGAACTACCTTCTCAGTCTGCATAAACTCCTTAACCAGTACCACCTCATAGTCATCTAGCGAAAAAACGGTTAAACTCTCCTTCCGAGTCCACTCCCCAAGATTCAAAGGAAGGTTCTTGGCTATGCCAACAATCTCTTGTTCACCTCACTTTACCTCCTTGAAATAGGTGCACACCTACTCAAATTGTAGTCCAAGTCTCTATGCAACATCCATTCTCATGAAGTTGTGAGTAGCATTTCTATCCACCATGGCTAACGTTGATTTCCCATTGAATTATGCTTGAACATAACTAAGTCTTGTCACGTAGGGGTCTTGACTTGTTGTATTGTCTGCCTCCATGCACCCAAAACCTATAGCACTCCTACAAATGGGTTATCCATTTTCTCCAAAGTGTTCAATTTTTTCTTCAACGAACAATTCTTAGCATAATGCTCCTTCACACATATCTGAAATGAAATCGGTTTTTTCTCCCTTTACGAATCTTCCTACTTGGCATTTTCTTCACTAGCTTTGGATTCCTTAAAATTTCCCATGTCCTTTGTCTTCTTGCCTTGCTTCTCACTTTGGGTGTCTTCACTTCTCCTAGGACCTATCTTGGCTTCATCTTTGAAGTCAAACAGTTTTTTTTCCACAGTCTGCTCTAGCAAGAGTTTGCACATTCTTGCATTGGAATTCACTTTGTTCCTAGGACATATCCTTGATCTCCAACATGAGGCCAATGAACTCCTTGATATCGATTTGGATGTTACCAACATGCTTAAAGACAAAAAATGATTTCTTATGATCCAAGCTTGGTTTCTCAGACCAAACTATGCCTTCAAGGATGTCTTCATCTCTGCCCAATTTTCGATCTTCTCTATGGTTCAACTAACTACTGAATCTTCCACCCGGTTTCTCCACAAAAATTTCACAATCCCTTTCCACCCGATTTCTCCACAAAAATTTCACAATCCCCATCAAGAACAGTACAACAATGTTTACCTTGGCTTTATCTGGACTTATGTTCAATTGCTCCAAGTACTTCTCCATGTCCTAACAAAATTTTCCCAACAACTTAGCATTGTAGCTACCATCGTATGGTTCATGTTATTTCATCTTAAAACTTATTTTCATGACAGATGAGCTTGGCCCACTCATTGCAACCCGCTTTAACAATGTAATGGTATCTTCTTGATCTTTCAACTTTTGGGTGATCGATTGCAAAGCATCCTATATTGTCTTGAGTTTGTCTTGGACATCATCGATCAGTGTGTTGGTGATCATATTCACATTTGCACGGCTCTACCGCACATCCTCATTAAACTCATGCAACAATCTGCTCATCTCAGCGTCCAAACGTTCAACCTTCTCACCATGTTCATATATTGTGTTCTTCGTTTGTTCTATTTTCTTCTCAAGAGAAATGAGTTGGTACTTCATCCTGAATATATTTGGATTCTTATTTGTGCCACTTTCTTCTACATGCGACCCATCCATGTCTGAACTTTTAAGTATCTTCACCGTTTGTGCAAGGTGTCAATAATTTACTTCAATAATTCACCAAAATTTGTGACCAAATATTCACTCAAATCGATTGACTTCACTTTGCAACTTCAACTTCCAAATTCGGCCCTTAACCTGCCTAACCCTGTGATGATCCTATTAAAATCCTTCAACTAGGCCATCCTAGTTTTCTTCCTTCACAGTTCGCAATCAAACCCTCCCAAGGTGTGCCTTGGTACAATCACCAAACTTGTGATGAAACCGACTTCCTTCAAGTATGTTCTTCCCCTCTATCACAGATGAGCAATATGCTCTAATACCATTTGTCATGAAGGTGAAGGATAGTGAAGAGTTTCTACAAAATGTCTCCACTAAGTTGTTCGCAACCAGCTCCGATACCATCTGTCATGCCCTCACAATTGACACCCGAGGTGAAATTGACTTGGCACACCCAAGTCACCTGACAACCTAAGATTCATGTGACACTCTAACTTGAGATTCATGTGACATCGATCCGTGTATAGTAATAATTAACAATGAATAAATTCGACTGGTGAAAGAAAAGCAATAAGAAAGGTTGATGTGCCAGAATGATTATCCGGTAGAACGAAAAATCATATGGTTTGACCAAGTTGTTTCAAATCCTGTCATCCACGTTTTCATTTTTCGCTCATTCAGATTGCTTAAATATAACTCGTTAGATTGATTGGATGGTCTCGTTAAAATTGTAAATTCTCCAAACCCTAGATTCATTTCATCTGCTGCTTTCATAGCTCAGTTGGTTAGAGCAGTTGGTTAGAGCACCCGTTTAGTAAGCGGGAGGTCATGAGTTCAACTCTCATTGAAAGCATTCCGATTTTGTCCACTCTCAACTCTATCAGAAATTTAGATTAGAATTAAAGCCACAACAACAATGCAAATGCACGATATTTCACAAGGTGGATGTGCCGGAGTGGTTATCGGGCATGACTAGAAATCATGTTGGCTTTGCCCGCGCAGGTTCGAATCCTGCCGTCCACGTTTCATATGCATTTTCTCATTTTCAGGTTTAGATGTTTATATGTAACATTAGCCTTAAATGGGTTGCTCCTAAGATTAGCCTTAAAGGGTTTATACCAGACTGCTTTCATAGCTCAAATGGCTAGAGCACCAGCTTGGTAAGCGGGAGGTCAAAGTAACTCTTATTGAAAGCATGTACACTATGTCGGGAGGTCAAAGTAACTCTTATTGAAAGCATGTACACTATGTTACGTATCTTCAAAGTAACTCTCATTGAAGTGCTGAAGTTATGAGAATCATCGCGCGAAGTCGTTTTGAGAAAACATACAATTCTCCGAACGAATGGTAGCGCTGATCAGAATGGTTCGTGTTCGAGGTTCAGATCAGATCTTTGTGATTATAAACCCTAACCTATTTTTTCTGAACTTTGTAAGTGCACTCAGACTATATATATAATCATGTTTAACATCACCAAGATGGAACGACATTCTGAAATTCATCTTAGATAGCATGCAAGCCTAATCCAGGCTCCTGTACAAATATTTTTGAATGGCTCGCTGAAAAAAAGGGGTCAATTTGGTAATTACGTCGATTTAAAACTCGATTAAACAATCTTTTCATCAAAAATAAAATATAATAAAAGTAGAATATTCTTAATCTTGTCAATCAAATTAAAAGCTAAAACTATCTGTTAGTTATTACGGTTAAAAGTAGAATATTCTTAATCTTGTCAATCAAATTAAAAGCTAAGCTAAAACTCTCTGTTAGTAATTACGGTTTTTGATTAGCACGGTTTGCCAATTATAAGTCAGTTTTTTCAAAATCGTTATAGTTGCACGTTCCGTTATTTTTAGGATCTTTGAAATTCGTTTTCTATTTTTATAGAGAGCTTGAAAATTAGAAGGAAAAGTCCTCCAATTGGCTCTGAAATGTTATGGGAACTTGGAAATTTTTTGAGAGCTTCAACATCAAGGAAATAGTAGCTTGGTAAGTTTCAGAAATAGAGAACTTTAAATTAAAATGTAAATATTTTTATTCCATTATTATAAATATTTTAATTATATTTATTTAAAATATCACTATAAAACAAAGACCAAAATACACTAAATATTATTTAAAATTTATTTAAGTAAAAACACTTAATACTACTCACTTTATAGTTGTGGATATGGAAATTTTTTAATGCAGGTATGTTTTCCTTCAAGCCCATACTAAATGTTAAAATTGCAAATGCAGAAAAACACAATTCACATATGATAATCAGTTCAATCCCACAGATAAGAAACACAAAGATTTCACGTCGTTCACCCAAACGTTGGGCTACGTCCACCAAGCATAGGTATTGGTTGTCTTATTATTCATATCATGGAGATTACAAC
Organism: Picea engelmannii; assembly: GCA_009831015.1. Lineage (NCBI taxonomy): Eukaryota > Viridiplantae > Streptophyta > Pinopsida > Pinales > Pinaceae > Picea > Picea engelmannii. The sequence goes on from ML791552.1 coordinate 142,957, forward strand.
AACTTCACTAATACATCTTTCACTCCGTCCTCTCCCCTTTGCCTATATGCGCTTACATAAATTTATATACATTTACACAAGAAACTGATTATTAAATGTAATCTCATCCATATTCTAACTTGGTCTTATTTAGTTGCAACCAACGCAGAATAATAGGATCTAAATCTATTCTTGGGAATTCGTTGTCACAAAATTCCAACAATATCAACCTTACAATAATTAACTTGATACCTTGCTCCTTTCTTTTGTTCATCACCTTTTCTGCAAGCCAAGAGAAGCCAAGCACCATCGTAGCTTCTCTAAAATTATTGGTTTTGTGAACATGTCTGCGCAGTTCTCTTTTGTATGCACTTTCTCAAGAGAGACGCCACGTTCATCGATGACCTGTCTTACAAAATGGTACTTGATAGGTATATGTTTTGTTTTACTATGGTGGGTTGGATTCTTAGCCAAGTGAATATCACTTTGACTATCATAAAGTAACTTTACTTTGTCCTGCATCCTTCCAAACTCACCAAACAAACCTTTCAACCAAAATGGGCCTCTTTGCAAGCATGTGAAGCAGCTACATATTTTGCTTCTGTAGTGGATAAAGAAAGAATGTTTTGTAGCTTTGACATCCAACTAATAGCTCCATCTGCAAGAGTAAAGATATACCCTGAAGTTGACCTTCTCTTGTCCAAATAACCTGCAAAATCAGAATCAACATGTCCACAGACTAATTCACAACTACTATTATAAGTGATACAATAATCATTTGTGCCCCTTAGATACCGAAGCACCCATTTCACTGTTGCTCAGTGCTCTTTACCTGGACTTTCTATATACCTGCTGACAACCCCAACTATATGTGAAATGTCTGGTCTTCTACTAACCATCACATAGATTAGACTTCTTACTGCATTAGCATATGGTATTCAAGACATATATTCATTTTCTTCTTTTGTACTAGGACATAAACTTGAATAAAGCTTAACATGGGAAGCCAAAGGAACTGAAACTGGTTTCACATCGTTCATACCAAACCTCAAAAGTATCTTCTCAACATACTTTTGTTGTCACAACCAAAACTTACCATTCCTCCTATCTCTGAATATCTCCATGCCCAAAATCTGCCTTGTTGCTCCTAGATCTTTCATATCAAACATCATAACCATCTGAACCTTTAACACGTTGATCTCAATTATTCTTTTGCTTGCTAAAAGAGTATTGTCAACATACAATACTAAGATAATGAATATGCCATTATTCAATTTCTTAAAGTAGACACAATGATCATACTCACTCCTTATATAATTCTGGCTCACCATGAAAGAGTCAAATTTCGTGTACCATTGTCTGGACGACTGCCTCAGACCATACATTGATTTCTTGAGTCTGCAAACAAATTTCTTGTTGTGATTATGAACGAACCCTTCAGGTTGTTCCATGTAAATTTCCCCATCCAAATATCCATGTAAGAAGGCAATTTTAACATCCAGCTACTCCAAATCCAAATCAAGTAATGCAACTAATGCTAACACAATTCAAATTGAAATAGACTTAACAACTGGTGAAAAAATCTCATGAAAGTCAATAACTTGTTCCTAAGAATATTCTTTTGCAACCAGTCTTTCCTTGTACATTTCCACCTTATCATCAACACCCTTGTTCAACTTGTAGACCCACTTGCAACCTATAGTTTTCCTGTCTCTTGGAATTTCTACCAGGTCCCATGTGACATTCTTCTCTAATGCCTTTATTTCATCCTTCATTGCTTATTTCCATTTATCATTGTTAGAACCCTTCACAACTTCCTAATAGCACAAAGGTTCATCATAATTAGTACTTAAAAAAACTGATGAAACAAAATCATCATACCTTCTTAGAGGATTTATGACCTGCGTAGACCTTCTTAGGGAAGTTTGTGGCTCATCCACATTTTGTTGATTGTTATCATCAACCATGTCTTCCTCTGCAGGAAAATCTTCATGAACATCTTCATAAACTTGTTCATGTTCACTTTCATTTGTATTTGAACTAGTTTCAAACTGAATCTGTTGATACTTAGGTACTTCTTCCTATTTCATTTGAACATCTACATTTGATTTGATGAGAGATGATTCATCAAATATTACATCGATGTTAATGGTGATCTTGTGGGTAGTGGGATCCCACAAGTTGTACCCCTTAATACCATCACCATATCCAACAAAGATAAGCCTTTTTTATTTTGGATCTAATTTAGAACGTTGATGTTTTGGAATTAGAGCATAGGCTTCACAACCAAAAACTTTAAGATTAGAATAATTACAAGGGTGACCTTTCCATACCTCTTCACGAATCTTGCATTCTATTGTTGTTGATGGTGATCGATTCACCAGATAACAAGTTGTAGTTATTTTTTATTCCCATAGTTCCTATTGCAAGTTGGCGTTACTAAGCATACTCCTTTCTCTATCTAGAAGAGTTATGTTCATGCGTTCAACAACTCCATTCTACTGAGGAGTATAGGCAGTAGTTTTATGCCTATCAATCCCAAACTCCTTTCAATAGTTCTCAAATTCCATTGACATAAATTCACCACCATTATCATTTCTTAAACATTTAATGGATCTACCAGTGCTCTTTTCTACCAAATCTCTAAATTTCTTGAAAATAGTAAATACATCATCCTTTCTTTTTAACATGTAGATCTAGACCTTCCTAGGAAAATCATCTATAAAAGTTACAAAATATGATGATCCTCCATATGAAATAGTAGGGGATGGTCCCCAAACATCAGAATGGATATAATCAAGGATTCCTTCACCGATGTGTCTTCTGGTTTTAAATTTTTTCCTATTCTGTTTTCCATAAATACAGTTCTTGCAGAAATCTAACTTTAAAGGCTTTAGACTAGGAAGTAACTTGTGATCGTATAATGCCTTCAATCTTATTTTGCTCATATGGCCCAACTGTTGATGCCACAGTTGAACATAATCACTGTCATTCTCGGATACAGTTGTCCCATGATCTGACTCAGTTCTTCCTTCTAATAGAAACAGGTTTCCAACCTTCTTCCCCTTCATGACCAGTAGGATTCCTTTGTAGACATTCATAACTCCACCTTGAAAAATACTCTTATATCTTCCAAGGTCTAAGACTCCCAAAGAGATTAGGTTCTTCCTTAGATCAGGTACATGTCTTACATCATTCAGTATTTTAACAGTTCCATCAAACATCTTAATTTGAATGTTACCAATTCCCAACACTTTACATGATATATCATTTCTCATGTAAACAATTCCATCATCTATAGACTGGTAAGTAACAAACCAATGTCTATGAAGACACATGTGATTTGAAGCACCAGAATCTAATAACCATTGTCGATCATGACGTGAACCAATACTAATTGATAAAACTTCATCATTCATACTTGAACCTGTTGTTGAACCTGTTTCGGTTGCATTTGCTTCCTTCGTCTCTTTTGGAGGGTCTTCTTTGGAGGCTTGTTGTCTCTTCCAACAATCCTTCTTCAGGTGTCCTTATTTTCCACAAAACCAACACTTAAGCTTGCTCGTCTTTCTCTTCGACTTTGACCAAGAGAAATCCCTCTGAACATGTCTTCTTTCCTTAGGTCTGCCTCTGACCATCATCGCCTCAGATGTAGAGGTTTTTGAATTGGATTTCTTCCTTGTTTCCTCAGACAATAGTGCTCCAACAATAACATCAAACTTAGTAATTTATGTTGAACTAAAACTAATAGAGATAACAAAGTGATCCCATGACTCAGGAAAAGAACATGATAATGTAATCGCCTTATCTTGAGATTCGAATTTCACTCCCATGCTAGTCAACTGGACTAAAAGAATATTGAAAGTATTTAAATGATCAAATATTTTCATACCTTCCTTCATGCACAAACGGTACAATTGTCTTTTCAGGAAGATCTTGTTCGTCAAATATTTCATCATATACAAGATTTCCAGTTTCGTCCACAAACCGACGGTTGTCTTTTCTGAGACAATGTTGAACAGAACATCATTGGCCAAACACAGACATATGGCACTCAATGCTCTCACATTGATCTCATCCCAGTCTTCATCTGTTATGGTCGAGGGTTTCTTTTCTTTTCCCAAAAGCGCCTTCACCAAGTCTTGTTGCACGAGAAGATCGTGCATCTTAACCTTCCAGATCTCGAAATTGTTCTTGCCATTGAAATTCTCGATTTCAAATTTAGCACTCTGAGTTTTCGCCATTAGCAGAAGAAAAAATTCCAAAACACCATTGCTTATAATAACCAAGGCCCTTTAAAAAATATATGGAGGAATAATGGTATAAACTCCACAAGGTTTAATAAAAAATTTAATAAAAACCTTTTACCAACCTAACCTAACCTTTTATTAAAAAATAAGATTCACCTTTTTAAATTTACTTTATACCTTTTACATACTATATTTAATTCAAAATATAGTAAACCTTTTAAAAACATCCTCCATGTGACTTGACTTGTTCACGTTTTTAAAAAAGGAAATTCAATTTTGAAAAAACCCAAAATTTTTCATACCTTAACCTTTTTAAAAATACTATACGAATATTTCCTTGGCAGATCGACGCTCCTGGGAGTATTGGAAGGGAGTGTTATATTGAACAATAAGCGCTCCTTGAGTATGGATGGGGGAGCTCTAGCGCTCCTAGACTATGTATGGGGGAGCGTCGACACTCTGTTGTGCATGATATGAATGCACGTAGTTCACGAAATTTTCAATCTCATAAGTGTGAGGGCGTCAGTCTGCCTCTAACACTGCATAGGGAGCGTTAATGAATTTCTAATAAATTTCCTTCTGCGCCACCTACTCAATTCACCTTCTTGCACCAAAGATCTCGCCTCACGGATCTCCAACGCAACTCTGATACCACTTGTTAGAATTGCAAATGTGGAAAAACACAATTCACATATGATAATCAACAATCACACAGATAAGAAACACAGAGATTTAACGTGGTTCATCCAAACATTGGGCTACATCCACCAAGCATAGGTATCGGTTGTCTTATTATTCAGATCATGGAGATTACTACAGCTTCACTAATACATCTCTCACTTTGTCCTGCCTCTCCCCTTTGCCTCTACGGGCTTACATAAATTTATATACATTTACACAGGAAACTGATTATTAAATGTAATCTCATCCATATTCTAACTTGGTCTTATTTAGTTGCAACCAACGCGGAATAATAGGATCTAAATCTATTCTTGGGAATTCGTTGTCACCAAATCCCAACACTATACATGAAATTTGAATAAATCAATACTCTATCCATGGAAATGATTTTCTCCAATTTGTTGTGGCTATCAACCAATCATATCATTGACTTTTATTGTATTTTCATATTACAAGAGTACTACTATTTATCTTTTTCCAATGAGAAAAAGAATAATACTTCAAATTTACAAAGATGTTTGAAGTTTATATATGTAAAGTTTAATTTAAAAAAGATGTTAAAATTTTGTATATGTATTTTCAATTTTGTTTCTCATTTTCTAATCAAATTTTTATCGATATTAAAGTTTTAATATTGTGTTAAATATATTCATATAATTATTAGTACAAATTAAATTAGTAATTTAGATATTGTAGTTGTTGTAGTAGGAGCAAGTTTATGGAAATAAGATTTAAAATATATCATTATCTAGATACATTGTAATCTAATTTATTTTTTTATATCTTTTTAATATATTATTCTCACTCTCAACTTCAAGTTTTGTATAAATTTGGGGGAAACTTCTACTAGTTCTAGACACTGGTATATAATTTTTTCTCATTTTCATCTATTCATTTTAAATATAAATTTATCAACTATTTATGAAAACATTTTTTTTATGATGATGATTTTCGTATGAGGGTACGCCAAATTATACTCACTAAAAGTTTTTAGCCATTTTTCTAAAATGATTAGATGGTGATGTCTATTGGCTTTCACCATCAGTTATTAAAGTGGAAGTTTTTAACCATTTTTCTAAAATGGTTAAGTGATTGTGATTCCTATGGGCATTCACCATCAACTATTGATGTGGATGTGCTAGTTTTATTTTGGTTGTTTTCAAAACAAAATTAGTTAGGGTTACCTCACTCCTCAGTCAACAAGCATGTTTATTGGATAGAACGACCACACGTTCTTTTGATTCTGTTTTTTCTAGAATGCTTTAGGATCAGAGAGCCTATAATTCACCTGTCACAACATTATGTTGCAATGCTGCATAGCAGGATGGATATTCCACCTACAGCAGCATTCAATGTTGTGTAGCAGGCTGGATATTAGTCGTCATAAGTGAATGCAGATTGAATCATTACAATTATTCAAATAAAATCACTATCAAAATTAGTGGTTACTGCTACATCATGGTTCAGTTAATTTTTATCTTACAATTATTGCGTTTGTGCGACTCAAGTATTGCCCGAAGAGATGGATGAATATCTTGCGATTATTGTGTTTGTGTGACTCAATTATTTCCCCAACACATGGATGAATCATTTAAAGCATATTCATACTGATTGTGTCTCTTACTTTAGAGGACAATCTCTTTTGTACATTACATGTGTGGGTATAGTTTGGTTGAGAGAGAAGCGAAATACAAAAGAGCCGAGAGTAGCGTGTTTGTCCACAGTTACAACAATCAGTTCTCCACATGAGAATTATCTCGTTCTTTTGTTATTTCATTTTCTGTTTAGCCTCTACTCAACACTGCGTATCCATTTCCATTGTATTCAAGTTGTACATGTATGTTTGGAAAGAGATGCATAAATGTTTGGAATATTCTAATTCTGTTTGAAATAGTTTTTTTTTTTGTAAGTATAGTTCTCACATATATATAATTCATTTGAATGTACAGTTGAATAATTTATTGAACATGTGTGTGATGGGGAGAAACCGAAACCCTGGTACAAATATTCCAAGGAGGAGTTTGAACTAGTTGGAGACACTCTTGGAGATGGCTAATGGCCATACAATCCATAAATTGAGTGCCTTGTGGAGGAAGGTGATTGTAGAATCGAATCCAACATACCATTGCTGATATACTTGAAAAATAAATGCAGTGACACTTTGGAGGCTGCAGCGGAACAAAACAAGGATGGAGAAGGTGGGATGCTTCACCACCCATTTCCACTCTTGCACTGAGACTTTGGCATGTTGTCTCACTGTCATGAGGACAACAACAAGACGACTAACTGATTCCTCGGAGGAAGGCACCATAACAACTTGAGGGAATGCCAAGGTTGAGAAGTTGTGGAAAGAAACAAATGGTTTTGGTGTTGAAGTGAGTTCTTTTGGACTTGGTGTGACGGTCGAATTAGATACTTGACTAGACAAGACAAAAGGATATTCAATGCACATTGACAATCAAAATAGGTTGAAGTAAAGATGCAGTGGTGAGACGCAACGTAGAACTTTAGGTCATAATGATCATGACTGGTGACCACAATACATGAGGTAGTGTTGGGGGTTACAGGGACGACAACACCTTGGAGTGTGGGAGGAAGTGAGGTCTTGGGTGCCAAGCTCAGGTGCACGCCCTCACACCATGCACACAATCAGGTGGATAGGATGCTCGATGCATATAGTAGACATGATTTATACCTATAGCGGATGAGTTGGCGAACCTTGGGAATGAAATGCACCAAGGAGGACTCAATTGATATCGTAATGAAGATGTTATCTGTATAGCACATATGTATTGCGACATAATTAACTGATTATATGGGTTGTCTAGATTCGTGGGAAAAGACTTGGGTGCATCATTGTTCAAGTCAAGTAAGCTAGACGATGGAGGTAGCACTTAAATGAGTTGGCTAGACATGTCTAGTGGGTGCGAAAAACCATGAAAAGGGTTAGTTGAACAAGTACTTGGGTGCCCGGTTAACATGGTGGGTTGGATGAATGAAAGGATGTGGGAACTAGTTGGAGATTTGGTTGGTCGTCCAGACAAGTTTGTGCGGTGCTTGGAGAGTTGGCTAGATGAGTCACCCAAACGCGTGCACACTTGAGGTCGGTTTAGACTTTTTGAAGGGAACAACACATGGAGCAGACCAATCATGTTTCTCACACTCCAATAGACACATCGGTCTACTTGGGGGAGTCGACACATATATATAAAGTGAGGGCGAGAGTCACGAAGGAATCAATCAAATCGAAAGAAGGAATATCAAATCATATATCAAACACCAAATATCGCATGGGGTGATTCGACAGAGGTTCAGATGAGTTGGGCGATCAATGAGATGTGTGGCAAAAGGCAC
>ML791552.1:198292-209697 GCA_009831015.1 Picea engelmannii
GCCATACAATCTCTTATTCAACCTACATACAAAATTTTCCTTCCCTTTGACCTCATACCCTTATGGTTGTTGTATATAAATCTCTTCATCCAAATCCACATGGAGAAAAGTTGTTTGTACATCTACCTATTCAAGATGCAAATTTTCTACTGCCACAAAACTTAAAATAATACTAATTGAAGTCATTTTAACAACATGAGAAAATATTTCATCAAAATCTATACATTTCTTTTGTGCAAACCCCTTTACAACAAGTCTATTCGTGTACCACATTTTTCCTCCATCTTCTTCCTTCAACCTATAAACCCATTTATTCTACAATGTTATTTTTTCTGCAGGAAACTGAACCAAATCCCAAGTATGGTTATTTAACAAGGAATGCATTTCCTCTTTCATACCTTGCTCCCACTTCTTTTTAGTGTCTACCTTCATTGTCTCTTCATAACATTCAGGTTCACCAAAATCAGTCAACAATAAATAATGCAATGAAGGAGAGTATCAATCAGGGGGTCTACTTAATCTAGTAGATCTTCTAACAACACTTGCAGGATTTTGAGGTATATTTTGCTCTTGTTGTTGTATATTTTGATTTTTTGGTACCTTTGGAATTTCTTTTTCAATGATCTCATCAATCATTGTGTATTATGGTTGTTCTTCTTCATGTTTCCTTCCTTGCAACTAATATTTATACATGACCTTCTCATCGAATATCACATCTCTACTCCTAATGATTTTGTGATTTTCATAATCCCATAAGCAATAACCAAAATCATTAACACCATATCCAATAAAGGTACACTTCCTGGATTTTGCTTCAAGATTTGTTCTATTTTATTTATCAATATGGACAAATGATTCACAACCCAAAGTCTTCAGAAATGAATAGTTTACCTTTTTACCTGTCCATGCCTCCTCTAGAAAGCCACCATCCAAAGAAACTAAAGGTCCTTTGTTTATCAAGTAAACAATAGTATCTACAACATCTGCCCAAAATTGTAAGGGAAACCCCAGGTAGCATCTTCAAGACCGTAGCAGGTCCACTAAAATTTTACCAGCTCTATAACTTGATTCCAGAGCATTTTGACCTTTTTGTCCAATACTCGCACTAGCTGAACTTGAAAGTCTCCCTCTGTCTCTACCTAAATTAGATTCCAATCAATAACATGGTTAGGGTAATGTACATATTTCTTTAGTAAATATACATGAAATACATTATGCACATTCATGGAAGTATGCAATGCAAGCATGTATGCAACTGGTCCTATTCTATCCAATATTTCAAATGAACCACAGAATCTGGCTGCCAGCTTTGTACAACTACCCAATTTCAAAGATATTTTCTTGGACTTCACTTTAAAAAGTACATGCTCCCCTAATTTAAATTCTCTAGTTTTCATGTTCTGGTCTACATAAAATTTTTGTCTATCCTGAGCTGCCTTTGAATTCTACTTGATCTTAACCACCTGGTCTTCCATGTCCTTGAGCAACTCCATCCCAAGTACCACTCTATCTGTTCGGTTGTCCCATCTTACTGGAGTACCCCATTTCCTACCATACAAGGCTTCAAATGGGCTCATTCTTAATGAATCTTGATACCCATTATTATATGCAAACTCAACCAAGTGTTAGTAATCTTCCCACTTAGATGGCTTATCAATCACATACATCCTCAACATATCTTCAATTATTCGATTGACCCTCTTTGTTTTCCCATCTATTTGGGGATGATATGTGGTGCTAAAGTTTAGATTTCTGCCAAATCATTTAACCAATCCCCTCAAAAAATTGGAGGTAAACTTTGTATCTCTATCCGAGAAGATTGTCCTAGGTATCCCATGCAACCTAGTAATTTCCTTCATGAAAATTTCTGCAATATTAGTCGTTGTATGTGTTGTTTTCACAAGCACAAAATGAGCATCCTTTGTTAATTTGTCAACCACCACCATGATTGAATCATGTTTCTTATTCGTTCTAGGTAATCCTGTGATGAAATCTATGGTGATCACTTCCCATTTCTTCTCTAGGATTGGCAATGGCTGCAACAACCCCACTGGGTGCCTATCCTTATCCTTCACCTTCTGACATTCCATACATCGAGTGATGTAATCAACAACATCCTTCTTCATTCCCGACCAAAAGAACTGGCTTCTTACTGCTGAAACTATTTTTCAGTAACTAGGATGTCCAGCATAAGGAACATCATGCATTTCCTTTAGTACCAAATTCCTCAGTTCTCCAGAACTAGGAACATAGATTCTATTTTTATGCATGAGTAATTTGTCTTCCTTTATCTCATACTCCTTTATTTTCTGATGTACATTTCCTTGCTGTAAGTTTTCCTTTACCTATAGGTAATGTTGATCTACAACAAGACCATATAAAATTTTGTTCTTCAAGTCTGACTGATGCATACTAACAACAGTAGCATGCATGAGATGCATTCTTCTACTAAGCGCATCAACAACTTTATTCTCCTTTCCTTTGATATGCTTGATATCGAAGTCATATTCACTTAAAAATTCCAGCCATCTTGTTTGCCTAGCATTCAAGGTCGGTTGTTCAAAAAGATACTTCAGGCCAATGTGGTCTGTCCTTAATTCGAATTTCTTCCCCATGAGATAATTCCTCCACATCCTCAAGGCATGGACAATGGCAGCAAGTTCCAAGTTGTGGGTGGCATAGTTCTTCTCATGTTCCTTAATATTTCTAGACTCATATCCAATGACATGTCCATTTTGTGTGAGGACTCCCCCAAGTCCTTCCTTACATGCAGTTGTACATACCACAAAACTTTCATTTGGGTCAACAATATTTAACACAGGTGTACTAGTAAGTAAATATTTTCATAACTTAAAAATCTTTGTGAGATATTACATTAATACATTGATCTTTGAAATTCAAAATATTTCAAAATACACACTAGTGCGCTGAGCTGTCCTCCTCGCATACTTTGTTGGTGATGCTCCTGCATCAAAAATGTAGTCTAAGTATTTATGCAACATCCAATCTCATGAATTTGTGAGTAGTGTCACTATCCACCATGGATAGCGTTGATTTCCCATTGAATTATGCTTGAACATAACTAATTATTCTCACGCTAGGGTCTTGACTTGTTGTATAGTCTACCTCCATGCACCCAAACCCTCAGCTTCCTTATTACAACGAACTGCATATCATGTTCTTTCTTTACTTCACTTAGGGTTTCCTTCCCACTCATGATAAGTATGCTCATGCTAGCTTCATCCTTTACCTTATTTTTTTCAATTGGTAGTAATATATGTGTCCTACCATTCTTCTCCAAAGTATAGGTATTTCATCTCCCATTGTGAATGACATACATGTCATACTTCCATGGTATCCCCAACAAAACATGACATACATCCATGGGAATCACATCACACATGATTTCATCCCTATACCCTCTTATCTTAAATTCAACCAGACATTGTTTAGTGATTGTTACCTGATGACCTTTCTGCAACCATGCGACTTTGTACAACATTGGGTGTACAGTCGTCTCCAGCTCTAGCTTCTCCACCATATCTGTGGATACTAAGTTGTCAGTTCTCCCACTCTCAATTATCGCCTTGCAAACTTTGTCCTTCATTTTGCAGGTTGTCCTGAACAAACTATTCATCTGTGATGGATTTTCAGTCTCTGGTTCTTGCTTCAAGAGAACCTTCTTCATCATCAATTATTTCCCATCCTCTTCTCCTTCTTCCTCAAGATCTCACTTTTGCGCTTCCGAAATGTGAGCTTCACCTCCTCCTTTATTCCTCTCGATACAATCCCAAGACATATGCCCTGTCTTTCGACATGCATAACATATCACTTCTCCTCCTCTGCCTCTTCCTCTTCCTCTGGGAACAGAGTTTCTACCGCCACTCTGCCTTCCTCAGGAACTTCTTCCTCTCTCAGAGTGATTATGTGGTTTCTCTGCCTCATCCTTGGGCTTATGTTCTTTATCCTGGGAAAATCCTTTGCCTCTGTTCAAGCTTCGACCTCTATTTTGTTGACTCTTTCTGGCCAACTTCTTTTTTTCTTTCAATGCAATTTGGTATGCATCCTCTATTGTTCTGACTGTAGCCATGTTGATTTTGTCCTGGATATCATATCTCAGTCAATTTATGTATCTTTCTATATCAGTCCATTGATGTATCTTCCACACACAATTTCTTGCATATCTTCCAAGATTACGAGTCGAAATAGACTCCATCAACCCACTCCTTGTAGACGCTATGCACTCCTTGCACTCGCTCATAGAAGAGAAAAAAATTGAAACTTATTCAATATTTACAATGACTCATATATTCAACCTTGTAAATGCATTCATGGATACAAAAACAAGGAATAACAGAGAAATGAAAACAACCAAAAGGTCTACCTTTCATTCATTCAGATAAACACAATAATAACACGCATTTGGAACAATATTCCTCTCCTATATTCATTCAAATGAACTTGCATACATTCATACAATATTTCTCTGTATCTCCCAGCTCTTTACTACAATGGAAATCTACACATTAGATTCAACAACCTCTCAACAACCTTACTACTGGGTAGCATTACAAATCTTTATACAAAGGCACTCTTCGATTCTTTCCCTCCAACTCCTCTACATCTATCCTATCTAAATTAATTGTTATCAACTACTTAACATTTATTACAATAAATATCAAGTTAGACAGATAAGAGCGAGCACTCTAGATCTGTGTTGCAATCATTTCATGTTAAATCAAAATATATCCCCCCCATCAATCTTACACGATGGCTCATCCTCCGATCATTAAATATTTTCATAACTTAAAAATCTTTGTGAGATATTACATTAATACACTGATCTTTGAAATTAAAAATATTTCAAAATACACACTAGTGCGTTGAGCTGTCCTCCACGCATACTTTGTTGGTGATGCTCCTGCATAAAAAATGTAGTCTAAGTCTCTATGAAACATCCATTCTCATGAATTTGTGAGTAGTGTCACTATCCACCATGGCTGGCGTTTATTTCCCATTGAATTATGCTTGAACATAACTAATTCTTCTCATGCTAGGGTCTTGAGTTGTTGTATCTCCATGCACCCAAAACCTATAGCACTCTCACGAATGAGTTATCCACTTTCTTCAATGAACAATTCTTAGCATATTGCTCCTTCACACATATCTGAAAACAAATCGGTTTTTTCTCCCTTTATGAATCTTCCTACTTGACATTTTCTTCACTACCTTTGGATGCCTTAAAATTTCCATTATCCTTCGTCTTCTTTCCTTGATTCTCACTTTGGGTGTCTTCACTACTCCTAATACCTATCTTGGCTTCACCTTTTAAGTCAAACAATTTTTCTACCATAGTGATTACTCTCGCAAGAGTTTGCACATTATGGAATTTCAATTCACTTTGTCCCTGAGGCTACAAACCATTCATGAAGTGGAATTTTTTTTTTTGTTCGACATATCCTTGGTATCCAACATGAGGCCAATGAACTCCTTGATATAGGTCTAGATCTTACCATCATGCTTAAAGACAACAAATGATTTCTTATGATCCAAGCTTGTTGATTTTAACCTTGTAGAATATTTACTACAAATGGATTTTTAGTAAAAGAACAAAAAAGATACAATGACAAATACAAACATTACACAAATATTTTTCCCCTGAAAACCTAAACCAGGTAAAACAACATATTCTATATTCATTCATTGTGATACATTTTTTACAATACAATATACATATAGGAGCTAGCGGCATCCAAAACCCTAACCCAATGATTTGGATTAGTCAACAACCCTAATTCCTTAACCGGAAATATAAAACCATTGGAAAAGACACTATGTGCCCAAAACCACCTAAATATGTGACCTGTTTCTCGAAGCACAATATAACACTACTACCCGTGCAAATAATATAACACATACCCAAATTTTTTTCCATAATTTCTATTGAAATGACTTGACTTAAAGTATAAGTGAGATGATATGTTGAATGATCCTAGAATCATATGTCTTCAAGTCTTCATAGGACCATGCAAAAACATATTGACACTACTACCGGTGCAAAGAATATAACACATACCCAAGAAAGATTGGTTTCTTCGACCAAACCATGCCTTCAAGGATGTTTTCATCTCTACCCAGTTTTTTATCTTCTCTATGGTTCAACCAACTAATAAATCTTCCACCTAGTTTCTCCACCAAAATTTCACAGTCCCTATCAAGAACACTACAACAATGTTTACCTTGGCTTCATCTAGACTTTTGTTCAATTTCTCCAAGTACTTCTCCATGTCCCATCAAAATGTTCCCAACAACAAAGCGTTGTAGGTAACATTGTATGGTTCAACTTATCTCATCTTAAAACTTATTTTCATGACAGATGAGGTTAGCCGACTCGTTACAGCCCGCTTTAACAATGTAATGGTATCTTCTTGATCTTCAAATTTTGGGTGATCGATTACAAAGCATCCTATATTTTCTTGAGTTTGTCTTGGAAATCATCGATTAGTGTGTTGGTGATCATATTCACATTTTCATGGATATCCCACCTAGGATTATTAAAATCATGTAACAATCTTCTCATCTCAACCTCCAAACGTTCGACCTTATCACCTTGTTGATATATTGTTTTCTTCATCTGTTTTATTGTGTTCTCTAGAGAAATGAAGTGGTACTTCATCCTGAATGTCTTGGGATCCTTATTTCTGTCAGTTTCTTCTACATGCAACCCATCCATGTCTGAACCTTTAAGTATCTTTACCATTTGTGTAAGGTGCCAATAAATCACTTCAAGAATTCACCAAAATTTGGGTCCAAATATTCACTCAAATCGGTTGACTTCACTTTGCAACTTTGACTATCCCCAAAGTGGGTCCTTAAACTGCCTAACCATGTGATGATCCTATTAGAATCCTTCAACTAGGCCATCCCAGTTTTCTTCCTTCACAGTTCACGATCAAACCCTCCCAAGGTGTGCCTTGCTACAATCTCCAAACTTGTGATGAAACCGATTGCCTTCAAGTATGTTCTTCCACTCTGTCACAGATGAGCAATATGCTCTAATATCATTTTTCATGAAGGTGACGGATGGTGAAGAGTTTCACCAAAATTTCTCCACTAAATTGTTCGCAACCAGTTCCCATACCATCTATCATGCCCTCACAACTGACGCTCAAGCTGAAACTGACTTGGCACACCCAAGTCACCTGACGACTTGAGGTTCATGCGACACTGTAACTTTTTCACCTCAATGGTGAGGCCAATCCTATTGTACTCAGCTCAGACTATGCCTTAACAGTTAGAATATTTTATTTATTGAAAACATGATAACATTCCAAACACTTAGAACAATTCACAAGTAACAGTACACACAATGTACTCTGCAAGATATTATGTAAAGGGTCGGGCGGCCCAACTGGCATGACACCCAAAGTACAGTTACAATATGCAAATACAATAAGGAAATTGAGCATGTAGATTGTGTCCCAACCAGAAATGTTTACAATGGAGTGCGCTCTCTCAAAAAATACATATAACACATACACCTGTTACGATACAAATTCAACCTGCAGACTGTCTCTTTGTCACAGAMTTCCATCGCACCAAAGTGCACCCATCCCATCTCTCCTCCTCATGCCCAGAACCAAACACTTAGCCATATTTGTGCTTGTTTGTGTGGTGCACATCACACTATTTCCTTCTATTGTCTATACCACAGACTCAACCCTTAGCCGAATKTCGACCTCACCCAAACCTTTTTYGAATCATCCCATGYGATCCTTGGTTKCTTTATTTATGATCYRATCTTCCTTCCTTTGATCTGATTGATGMCTCCTCKATATTTTTTTCTTTAGAAATTATTTCTTGCATATGCATTTTGTTTCAACTCTAAGAATTATAAAACTCAGTATGTGTTTGTGATACTATATCTATACTTATTCCATAAGATATACCTATTCCATAAGGCTGTAGCAATAACATTGCATTGGATTAAATAATTCAATTTTGGGAAAAAAAAGTTTGTATTGATGGATTGATTTTGATTTTGAAAAAACTTTTGTATTGATGGATTGATTTTGATTTTGAGAATAGAGATTTTTTAGGAGATTAAATTCTGTCCAATTAAATTTCCTTTTCATATGAATGAAAAATTTAAAATGTGGTGTTGAGTGCTAAGAAGAAGAAAACCCACCCAAGTCCTTGCATGGAGTTGTCCTTCATCTTCAGTACTTATAATTGGATCTTGAGTACTTATAATTGGATCTTGACTGTAAGCCTTGTTGGTTCAAGATTCTGACAAAGTTTCATTTGTGTGCTTCTTCTTCTCCCTACCTTTGATTGTAAATGAGTGATGCATGAAACTGAATAAGAAATATGGTGTTGAATGGGTTTCCTTGAAGGAATAACTCTTTTGAACATTACGTCCATTTTCCTGGGGAGAATTTAGATCCTAGTAGAGTCTTTCAACTTAATGCCACAATAGCAAGAGAATTTAGATCCTAGTAGAGTCTTTCTACTTAATGCCACAATAGCAACTAATTCCCAAGCCTTGAAGCTCATGCTTAACACAAGTAGATTGTGTCCACATTTCTTCCCATCAAGTAAATGCATAAAGGTGTTATGGAATAGAAAGTTCAGAGTATATGAAAAAACAAGACTACATCGTTCCATACCTCATTCTTTTTTAATATTCGACCTCAAAGTGGAAGAATCCGACCATGAAGGTTTGGATTTTATGATAACTTCCTATGATTACATGTCTAAAGGATTGAACAACACCTCCATTAGATAAAGAAGCAATAGTAAGGTGTTGACATTGTTTCTTACATATGCATTTGCTTTAGCTCGAAAAAGTGTAAATTTACTTTCATCAAATGGTTTGGTCATTTGTATGGGTGTCCTCCTTTTACTTTGTATTGGTTTTACATTTTCACATTCTAGAGAGAACAAGGTAGCTGAAATGATGCAAGTCAAAAACAATAAATACTAAACACTTTAATAAAAAAATGTCTTTGTAATAAACATTGAATAAGTTTAATTTTAAGTATTACACTTGCTAATAATTGATGATGCTCATAGCCACTTTGCAACATTGTTTTAGGCCAAAAATCAACAATTCTGTTTTTAATTCTAGTTCTATAATTCTGTTTTTATTTTTTCTTAGTATTTCTCTCTATAATATATATTTATCACCCCAACAATAAATAAATAAAATAAATAAAATACATAGATTCATCTTACTTGATCATTAAATAAATAAAAAACAACCCACTTTGAGTTTTTTTAATTTATCTTGGTGTTTAATTGATTCGAGCTATTTTATGTGTAATATATATCATTCATTAGTCAGCTAATAAAAATGAGTATCAATCCATTTTAATCTTATATCATATCAATGCACCTTCATATTTTTATCATTTCCGTTTATGCTTCTTGTCGTAACATTTCAGAACCTCACTTACATATTGTAAAATAAGGACTCCCATCCTCAGTCGACTGAAGGAGGTAGCTGGATCTTGTCTTTGCATGGATTTCCAATCCAAATAACTACTCTGATAAAAAAAAATTAGATTTTTTTAGGTTAGGTATTGGAAAATCGGGACTCCCATCTCGACTGAGATAGTTGTTTGTTTCCAGGCATGGATTTCCAATCCAAATAATCTAAAAAATCTTTACACAGTATGGATTTTCAATCCAAATAACTTAAAAAAACTTTGATAGTTTTTTAAGTAAGGTATTGGAAAATCGGGACTCCCATCTTGACGGAGGCAGCTGGATCTTTCCCAGCATGGATTTCCAATCCAAATAACCTAAATTTTATATTGTTTTATCATTTTCTAAAAGTGGTTAGCAAATGTTACCTAGTTTTCAATGTTCCAGCAAAATAAAGAGTCCACTGCTCTCTCTTGCTTATTTTTGTCGACTAGTTTAGAAGGCATTTCTCTATTTCGACTTCAACATTCTACTCTGTTGTTTAAGATGTTTTTGTTAGCTTCTGTTAAGTTCCAATTTTCATGCATAGGGTTGCGATACAGCGGTGGATTTCTGGCCTTTTCATAATCTCTAATTTCCATATTCCACGAGACGATAGGGTTCCGATGGGAAAAATGGCAGCTAGGGTTTCAATAGCTCATGGAAATTTAATCTTGAATTGTCTTATAATAATCCATAACTGATATAAATGATGAGAAAATTACATCGATCCACGTATAGTAATAATTAGCAATGAATAAATTGGACTGATGAAAGAAAAGCAATAAGAAAGTTTGATGCGCCAGAATGATTATCCAGTAGAACGAAAAATCATATGGTTTGACAAAGTTGTTTCAAATCCTGTCATCCACGTTTTCATTTTTCACACATTCAGATTGCTTAAATATAAGTCATTTTATGGCTTTTCTCAGATTCAGATAGCATCTTTTGACAGTGTTCAGTCTTGTTGCTAGTTTCAACATCGGTGTTATTGAGATGGTTAGATTGATTGGATGGTCTCGTTAAAATTCTAAAAGCTCCAAACCCTAAATTCGCTGCATCTGCTGCTTTCATAGCTCAGTTGGTTAGAGAACCCACTTAGTAAGCTGTAGGTCATGTGTTTAACTCTGATGGAAAGCATTTCGATCTTGTCCACTCTAACTCTATTTTGTATACTTAGATGATTATAAACCCTAACCTATTTCTTTGAACTTTGTCGATAGCATGCAAGCCTAATCCAGGCTTTGATAAAACAAATCACGGGTACAAGATATTTTTGAATGGCTCGCTCGCTAAAAAAAAGTCAATTTGATAATTACGTCATGTAGATGGTAATTAAGTCCATTTAAAACTCTATTAATCAATCTTTTAATAAAAAATAAAATATAATAAAACTATAATATTATTAATCCTGTCTATCAAATTAAGGACTAAAACTGTCCATTAGTCATTAAGGTTTTTTATTAGTATTGTTTGCTACTTACAAGTTTTTTTGAAATGTATGTATGTTTTTCTTCAGGCCCATACTAAACATGAAAGTTGAATAAATCAATACTCAATCCATGCCAAGCATTTGCTCCAATTTGTTGAGGCTATCAACCAATCATATCATTGACTTTTATTATATTTTCATATTATAAGAGTAATACTATTTATCTTTTTCCAATCAGGACAAGAATAATGCTTCAAATTTACAAAGATGTTTAAAGTTTATATATGTAAAGTTTAATTTTATAAAGATGTTAAAATTTTGTATATGTATTTTCAATTTTGTTGGTCATTTGCTAATCAAATCTTTATCAACATTAAAGTTTTCATATTATATTAAATAAATTCATATAATTATTAATACAAATTAAATTAATAATTTAGATATTATAATTGTTCCATAAAAGAAAGTTTATTGAAATAAGATTTAAAATTTGTCATTATCTTTT
>ML791552.1:228143-246328 GCA_009831015.1 Picea engelmannii
TGTGTAATTCATTTATTACTTAACATGAAGTTGACACACACATATATATAATTCATTTTAATTTTGAATTTATCATATTTTTAGAGGAATCAAATCCCTGGTTATAAGAAATTTGATCTCCTTAATTCATAATAAATATAAATATATACTAATCTCTCTCTCTCTCTCTCTCACACACACACACACACACACATACCCATAAAGTTCATCCCCACATGGAGAAATAAAAGAATAGAGTGATTTCTTATCACACAGAAGGTGTTGGAGACACGACACCGTTACAATCGGAAAATGGTTAGGAAGTGCAGGCGAATCACACCACCTTCCAATTTTTATGGAAATTGTTGGAAGATCTAAAAAATTGACTAGCCCTTTCAAATTCAATTTTGCTTGGTTAAAGGAGGAGGATTTTATTTCCTAAGTCAAAAAATATTGGATCTTAGTCAACCAAAATGCAAAAGAATGAGTTGTAGTCCAATTTGCAGAAAATCTAAAAATACTAAAAAAGGCCATAAGGGAGTGGGCACGTTAGAAGAGACAAAAGGACGAACACAACCTAATTGATGCTAAAGTAGCCCTTCAATCTATATATGAATCAGAGGGTGGGGGTTATGCTTTCCCTGAGTCAAAAGCAGAATTGTTAGCATTGGAAAAGAAGCGAAGACAGCTTTTCGAAGAAAAGGAGAATACATGGATGTTAAAAAGTTGATTCTATCATATGTGTGTTTAAAATATTCCTTGCAATCTTTTCTCAGAGTTCAACATAGTATATTTGTAGGAAGCCTCCTCTTGCTAAGTTATTTAAACTTCACAATCATCACAGTATCATTGTAAAAAATTGTGACAAATACAACTCATCACTGGTGGAAGCAAACTTCATTCTACAATCTGATTTTTAACCAAAGAAACTGTGGATATTAAGTTGAAGGAATTGAGAAATCTTTTAGTGTTTTAATTTTCTTTCTTAGACACATAAATATTATTTCAAGTTCATAAGTCAAAATTGAGTTTTCTTACAAATATTTTTTCATTCTTTTGAAACAACCCTTTGCGACCAGAGTATCCACCATTGAAGTTGTGAACCTTAGATTGAAGGAATTTAGCTTATACTATTTTTGTTTTATTTAATTTAATAAATCTAGGATATCCCTAAAATGTGTTAGAACTTGATCTCCAACTTCAAATTAAAGCTTTCTTGTCTATTGATCAACTCTGCGTTTGTATTCATTGTTGCTCCTCTTCAATTGCTCCTTGATCTGATTATGAAGTTCTTGCATTTCTTCAGTGAAGTCTTCGGCTCTTGTGCTCCTAAATTTTCTCTGCCCCATATCTCTTAAATCCTACACTCCTCTTGGATTCATTCCATACACGATTTGAAATGGAATTTTCCCAGTGCTTTTGGTCACTGAATCATTATACGCAAATTCTGCTTGTGTTAGAATTTGATCCCACTGACTATGGAGTTCAATGACCAAACTCCTTAGAAAATATCCTAAGTTTCTATTCACCACTTCAGTCTATCCATATGTTTTTGGATGATATGCAGAACTAAAAGATAGCTTCATCCCCAACTTTTTCCACAATGTCCTCTAGAAATGACCAACAAACTTGGTATCCCTGTCTGAAACTATACTCCTACGCAACCCATTGAGTCTCACAACCTCTCTAGAAAAAAAAATTTGCAACATGTGTTGCATCACTGGTCTTATGGCATGGGATAAAGTGTTCCATTTTTGAAAATATGTCCACTACCACAAATATGGAATCAGTTCATCTTTGTTTCCTTGGAAATCCCAACATGAAATCCATACTTATTGCATCCCAAGGCATCTCTCGAATAGGCAATGAATGATACAACCCAGTGTTCTACTTCTTCCCCTTAGCATACTCACAAATATTACATTTGTTTATATATATTTTCACCTCTGCTCTCATACCTAGCCAATAATATGAACCGGTTAATTGGGAAAATGTTATGTCATGGCTGAAATGTCTGGCTAGATCTCAGTTATGATTTTCCTTCAACAAATTCTCCCTCATAGAGCATCTTGGTATTCACAACTGACACCCTTTAAAAAAAAACCCATCTTGAATCACGTATTCGGCCCACTAGCTTCTGTCTCTGAGTAAAGGATTATCACACGCTTTGTATGCCTCTCTGAAATCTAGATCACTGTCGTACATTTCCTTAAGGTGATCAAAAGCCAAAGTTCTGACCTGAAATTATTGAAGAATTAAAATCCTCTTGCTCAATGCATCAACAACCTTGTTAGCATTACTAGAAATGTGTTGAATGAAAAAAGTGAAATTTTGCATAAATACTATCCACTTGGCATGTCTCTAGTTTAACTTCTCTTGTCTGGTTATGTATTGCAAAGCTTGGTTATCGATATACAAAACAAATTCCTTTGGTACGAAATAATGCCTCCACTTCTTCAAGGCTTGAATTATGGCATATAACTCTTTGTCGTATGTGGAGAACTTCTTCTTGGCTTCAATCAACTTCTCACTGAAATATGCAACAGGCCTATTCTCTTGACTTAAGACCTCTCCAATTGCAACTCCACTCACATTACATCTCACTTCAAATGTCTTTTTGAAATTCGGTAATACCAGAATCAGTTCTTTCCTTATCTTCTCCTTCGGTATATTAAAGCTCCTCTCAACATCTTCTGTCCATTTGAAAGACTTGTGTCTTTTTTTCATTGTATCCATCATTTCAGCACTAATCCCACTAAAATTCTGATGAAATTCTAATAAAAACTTGCTAATCCATGCAAGTTTCTTACCTCAAAGATAATCTTTGGTGATTTCCATTATCTGATTGCTTTCACCTTTTCGAGATCCATCTTCAATTCATTTGAAGAAATCACAAAACCCAAATATATGAGTTTTGTCTTCATGAAAGAGGACTTTCTCAGATTAATCAAAAACTTCTCTTCTTGTAACCTCCTCATTACCAATGTCAAATGTCTCAACTAATCCTCCTTAGTATTGCTAAATACCAGTATATCATCTAGATACACGATCACGAATTTACCAATGAAATATTCTCACACTTCATTCATCAACCTCATAAAAGTACTTGGGGCATTTGTTAAGCCAAATGGCATAAAAAACCATTGATAAAACCCCTCATTTCTATTGAATATTGTTTTCCACTCATCACCTTCTCTCATCCTTTTCTGGTGATATCCACTTTTCAAATCTATCTTTGAAAAATAGTTCTCTCTGGTTAGGAAATCCATCAAGTCATCCATCCTTGGCAATGGAAATCTATATCTGATGGTGATATTGTTTATGTCCCTCGAGTCCATACACATTCTCCATCTTCAATCCTTAGACTCAACACAGTTAGTACTGCACATGGACTCAAGCTTTCTCTGACCAATCCTTTGTCTAACAGATCCTGAACGTGTCTCTTCACCTCCTCGTTCTCTTGAGTTTTCAATCTGTACGCTACTTTGTTTGGCAGAATCTCTCCTGGTATCAAGCCAATGTGATGATTGATACTTCTGATAGGTGGCAATGAGTTTGGCAGCTCATCCAATACTATATCAGAAAAATTCCCCAACAATTCCTGAACTTCCTCAGTAAAATATTCCATCGAAGTACAGGTAAGGATAACCCTCAGCATCCTTATTACAATGAACTGCATATTATGTTATTTCTTTACTTCACTTAGGGTGTCCTTCCCACTCATGATAAGTATGCTCATGCTAGCTTCATCCTTTACCTTATTTTTTTCAATTGGCAGTAATATATGTGTCCTACCATTCTTCTCCAAAGTATAGGTATTTCATCTCCCATTGTGAATGACATACATGTCATACTGCCATGTTCTCCCCAAAAAAACATGACATACATCCATGGGAATCACATCACACAGGATTTCATCCCTATACCCTCTTATCTTAAATTCAACCAGACATTGTTTAGTCATTGTCACCTGATGACCTTTCTGCAACCATGCGACTTTGTACAACATTGGGTGTACAGTCGTCTCCAGCTCTAGCTTCTCCACCATATATGTGGATACTAAGTTGTCAGTTCTCCCACTGTCAATTATCACCTTGCAAACTTTGTTCTTCATTTTGCAGGTTGTCCTGAACAAACTATTCCTCTGTGATGGATTTTCAGTCTCTGGTTCTTGCTTCAAGAGAACCTTCTTCATCATCAATTATTTCTCATCCTCTTCTCCTTCTTCCTCAACATCTCACTTTTGCGCTTCTCAAATGTGAGCTTCACCTCCTCCTTTATTCCTCTCGATACAATCCCAAGACATATGCCCTGTCTTTTCACATGCATAACATATCACTTCTCCTCCTCTGCCTCTTCCTCTTCCTCTGGGAAAAGAGTTTCTACCGCCACTCTGCCTTCCTCAGGAACTTCCTCCTCTCTCAGAGTGATTATGTGGTTTCTTTACCTCATCCTTGGGCTTATGTTCTTTATCCTGGGAAAATCCTTTGCCTTTGTTCAAGCTTCGACCTCTATTTTGTTGACTCTGCTTCCTGGCCAACTTATTTTTTTCTTTCAACGCAATTTCGTACGCATCCTCTATTGTTTTGACTGTCGCCATGCTGATTTTGTCCTGGATATCATATCTCAGTCAATTTATGTATCTTTCTATATCAGTCCATTGATGTATCTTCCACACACAAGTTCTTGCTATCTCTTCCAAGCTTACGAGTCGAAATAGAATCCATCAACACACTCCTTGTAGATGCTATGCACTCCTTGCACTCGCTCAAAGAAGAGAAAAAAATTGAAACTTATTCAATATTTACAATGACTCATATATTCAACCTTGTAAATGCATTCATGGATACAAAAACAAGGAATAACAGTGAAATGAAAACAACCAAAAGGTCTAACTTTCATTCATTCAGATAAACACAATAATAACATGCATTTGGAACAATATTCCTCTGCTATATTCATTCAAATGAACTTGCATACATTCATACAATATTTCTCTGTATCTCCCAGCTCTTTACTACAATGGCAATATACACATTAGATTCAACAGCCTCTCAACAACCTTACTACTGGGTAGAATTACAAAGCTTTATACAAAGGGACTCTTCGATTCTTTCCCTCCAACTCCTCTACATCTATCCTATCTAAATTAATTGTTATCAACTACTTAACATTTATTACAATAAATATCAAGTCAGACAGATAAGAGTGAGCGCTCTAGATCTGTGTTGCAATCATTTCATATTAAATCAAAATATACCCCCCCTATCAATCTTACACGATGGCTCATCCTCCGATCATTAAATATTTTCATAACTTAAAAATCTTTGTGAGATATTACATTAATACACTGATCTTTGAAATTCAAAATATTTCAAAATACACACTAGTGCGCTGAGTTGTCCTCCACGCATACTTTGTTGGTGATGCTCCTGCATCAAAAATGTAGTCTAAGTCTCTATGCAACATCCATTCTCATGAATTTTTGAGTAGTGTCACTATCCACCATGGTTAGCGTTGATTTCCCATTGAATTCTGCTTGAACATAACTAATTCTTCTCACGTTAGGGTCTTGACTTGTTGTATAGTCTTCCTCCATGCACCCAAAACCTATAGCACTCCCACAAATGAGTTATCCACTTTCTTCAATGAACAATTCTTAGCATATTGCTCCTTCACACATATCTGAAAACAAATCGGTTTTTTCTCCCTTTATGAATCTTCCTACTTGGCATTTTCTTCACTACCTTTGGATGCCTTAAAATTTCCATTATCCTTCATCTTCTTTCCTTGATTCTCACTTTGGGTGTCTTCACTACTCCTAATACTTATCTTGGCTTCACCTTTTAAGTCAAACAATTTGTCTACCATAGTGATTACTCTTGCAAGAGTTTGCACATTATGGAATTTCAATTCACTTTGTCGCCGGGGCTACAAACCATTCATGAAGTGGATTTTTTTTTTTTTTTTGTCCGACATATCCTTGGTATCCAGCATGAGGCCAATGAACTCCTTGATATAGTTCTAGATCTTACCATCATGCTTAAAGACAACAAATGATTTCTTATGATCCAAGCTTGTTGATTTTAACCTTGTAGAATATTTACTACAAATGGATTTTTAGTAAAAGAACAAAAAAGATACAATGAAAAATACAAACATTACACAAATATTTTTCCCCTAAACCCAAACCAGGTAAAGCAACATATTCTATATTCATTCATTGTGATACATTTTTTACAATACAATATACATATAGGAGCTAGCGGCATCCAAAACCCTAACCCAATGATTTGGATTAGTCAACAACCCTAATTCCTTAACCGGAAATATAAAACCATTGGAAAAGAAACTATGTGCCAAAAACCACCTAAATATGTGACATGTTTCTCGAAGCACAATATAACACTACTACCCGTGCAAATAATATAACACATACCCAAAAAAAATTCCTTAATTTCTATTGTAATGAATTGACTTAAATTATAAGTGGGATGATATGTTGAATGATCCTAGAATCATATATCTTCAAGTCTTCATAGGACCATGCAAAAACATATTGACACTACTACCGGTGCAAAGAATATAACACATACCCAAAAAAGATTGGTTTCTTCGACCAAACTATGCGTTCAAGGATGTTTTCATCTCTACCCAGTTTTTTATCTTCTCTATGGTTCAACCAACTAATAAATCTTCCACCTAGTTTCTCCACCAAAATTTGACAGTCCCTGTCAAGAACACTACAACAATGTTTACCTTGGCTTCATCTAGACTTTTGTTCAATTTCTCCAAGTACTTCTCCATGTCCCATCAAAATTTTCCCAACAACAAAGCATTGTAGGTAACATTGTACATTGTACTCGTTCTTGGCTCCTCTAATGTGTTCTTTGCTGCCTTTGCAATGATTTTCTCCTGTGGAAGAAAAATTCGTGAATCTTTCAAAGATTTGAAAGAATTTCATGAGTTCTTTGAATCTTACTGTTCTCTGCTGCAATCTTTGATGGAGGAGAGATATTTCCTGAAATTTTTTAAATGATTCTGCCCCCTGTAGCAATCTTTCACAAATTTGAACGAATTTCTTTGAGTTCTTCAAATGTTCCTGCCTCCTGCGGCTCTTCTTAGTGAATATTTGACGAATATGAAATTGTTCACGATTCTTTAGAGTTTCTCCTTTTGCAGTCTCTGCTTGCTCGATCTTTTGAGGATATAGCACTATGCTTCCTCGCGTGAGCTTCCTACAAGGACATTTTGAGAGAAAAGCAGACAACATCTTTCTCTCCAATCTTTTTGAAGTGGCTCGTGTCCTCTGCTCTCGTTCACAGTGAAAGCTCTGCGTTGTTTGAGGATCGTGTTGCTCTCCAACTTGTGTGAAGAGGCTTACTGCTGAAGCTATGATACCATGATAAATTGTGAAGCAAGAAATGAAGAGAGAAAGAATAGAGCAGAAATAGTATTTAGTATATTGAGAACGTAAGGAGAAAGTACAATGAGAAGAATTAATGAAGTAGTAATGTGCAAAGGGAAATAGCTGAGCTAAATAGGCTGAAGAAAATCAACAAAAGAAAGTAGAGTCTTTTGAGGTTACATTATATTTAATAGATTTCACTCATGTCCATCATGAGAACGAGAGATTTAATGCAATATCAAAAGCATTAAGCTACACATAAATTTTCAAATTGTTTCCAGTAAGAACACGTTCTGATTTCAGTTCAAACACTAGACTTAGAGAAATTAAAATAACTTTTTTCATTTTTATTTACTGTTTTCAATAGATCTGTTTCAGCAGAAGGTCCGAATCAGTACCACATAGCTCATGATGAGTGATGAGCATTTACGATGTGCCGGCAAGGAAAGTACTTTCATCCATCACACGTTCTGATTTCAGTTCAAACCCTAGGCATAGAGAAAGTAAACTAACTTTTTCTTTTTTACTGTTTCAATAGATTTGTTTGAAATGCAGTTACACCTTGTATACTGACTGCAAAGGAGTGAGAATTTGCATAATGTTCTTTCTTCACTCATCAAATTTCACAAATGGCTCGAGTTGCTCAGCTGTTGTCGTTCGCTTAAGCCTTAACGATTAATGACGCCAAGAGTAAGTCCATTTCTGCAATAAGCCTCTAATTCATTGCATATTGTCAAGTCCCTTTATACAACATATGAAGTCAATTGTCTAGGTTACACTTAACTCTCATCCAACTGATGTTGTCACAAACATTACATTGCAGGACAGGTTCAGCTGATTGTTCTCAATGCTAATATGCACTCCTTATTCCCTTTATACAACATATGAAGTCAATTGTCCAAGTTACGCTTAACTCTGATCCAACTGATGTTGTCACAAACATTACATTGCAGGACAGGTTCAGCTGATTGTTCTCAATGCTAATATGCACTCCCTATAGTGCCGCCGCATCGTCTCCAAAGCACTTTCAAAAATGGACAATATGTAAGATTCTGCACATTGACATTAATTTTTGCAATGAAATGATTAATGAAAGTATTTTTTAGCTCTCCCTTGTGTTCATGAAATAATATTTTAGAGGGTATTGTTGGCCAAGTCTCGCGTGGACGTTGTGCAAAGAATTTGACTAATAATTAATATCGAAGCCACCTGCTAGGTGTGACGACATATAGTCTCCTGTTCGTATCAAAAGTATTATGAGTTAGTACGTTCTAAAGGAATAGGTAGAAATTTCCTAAGTTCCTCATTTGTTGTTCTTTTTTCTTGTGATTTATCTATATTAGCAATTTGGTAACAACGATCAGATTGCCAAACCCAACACCGTTATAAATTTTTTCCATAAAGTGATCATAGATGGTGAAAGGGGTCACCTCCCTTGTTCCCTTCAATAATATACTTGTAAGAGGATAGAATGCCCAGAAGTAACTAGTAGAAAATGGATCCATTAGGGATTATTAATCACATAGAATCCTCCAGATTGGTATGCGACACTGGTGATGATCTGAACAAGTTCAGATCAGTGCCCATCTCTGATTACTTTAAGTATTTTACTTGAATAGTTCATCTAATAGGGTTATGTAAAACTTAGATTAATGTTTAATATTCAATTCTTGGAGTATCTTAGTTTAACAGTTTAACTTCCATTTTCATAAACTTGAAAGAATTTTACTTGCTTAGAACCCAATACGGTTTTGTAAAACTTTGATTAATGTTGTAATATTCAATTCCTGAAGTATCTTAGTTTAACAGTTTCACTTCGATTTTCATAAACTGTATAAAATTTTATTTTGTTGTGTCATTTTCTAAAAGTGGTTAGCAAATGTTACCGAGTTTTCAATGTTCTAGAAAAATAAAGCGTCCAATGCGATCTTTCTTGGGAAACCCTAGCTAAATTTATTTTTGTTGACTCGTTTCGAAGGCATTTCTGTATTTCGACTTCAACATTATACGCATCTATTTAATATATTTTTCTTAGCTTCTTTTAAGTTTCGATACGGCCGCAGATTTATGGACTTTTCATAATCTCTAATTTCCATATTCCACCAGCCGATAGGGTTTCGATGGAAAAATGGCAGCTAGGTTTCAGTACCTGCTAAAAATTTGATCATTTGATATTCAATTGTTTATACAAATCCGTAAATGATATAAATGACGAGCCGATAGGGTTTCGATGGAAAAATGACATCTAGGGTTTCAATAGCTCATGAAAATTTGATCTTCAATTGTTTTATAATAATTAGTAAATGATATAAATGATGAGAAAATGACATCGATCCGCATATAGTAATAATTAACAATGAATAAATTGGACTGATGAAAGAAAAGGAATAAGAAAGGTTGATGTGCCAGGATGATTATCCGGTAGAATGAAAAATCTTGTTATCCACGTTTTCATTTGTCACGCACTCAAATCCTGTTATCCACGTTTTCAAATCCTGTTATCCAAGGATTTATCCAGCAAGCTATTTCAAATCCTGTTATTCACGTTTTCATTTTTCGCGCATTCAAATCCTGTTATCCACGTTTTCAAATCCTGTTATCCAAGTATTTATCCACCAAGCTGTTACAAATCCTGTTATCCACGTTTTCAATTTTTGCGCATTCAGATTGCTTAGCCATAACTCGTTTTATGGCTTTTCTCAGATTCAGATAACGGCTTTTGACAGTGTTCATCCTTGTTGCTAGTTTCAACATCGGTGTTGTTGAGATGGTTCGATTGATTGGATGGTCTCGTTAAAATTCCAAAAGCACCAAACCCTAAATTCATTGTATCATCATAGTTGGTTAGAGCACCCGTTTTGTAAGCAGGAGGTCATGAGTTCAACTCTCATTGAAAGCATTCCGATCTTGACCACTCTCAACTCTGGGCTTTGCTTGCGCAGGTTATAATTCTGCCCTCAACGTTTTATATGGTTTTTCTCATTTTTAGGTTCAGATGTTTTTATATAACTTGGATTTTGACATTGTTCCAGTGTTATTGCTAGTTTCAACTTTGTTGGTTAGATTGAGTGGATCATGTTTGTTAAAATCCCTACCTTAAATGGGTTGCTCCTTAATTATTGTTAGTTTCAACTTTGCTGGTTAGATTGAGTGGATCATGTTTGTTAAAATCCCTTCCTTAAATGGGTTGCTCCTTAAAGAGTTTATACCGGTCTTCTTTCATAGACCAAATGGCTAGAGCTGGGCTTCGCTCGTGCAGGTTCTAATCCTGCCCTCCACGTTTTATATGGTTTTCCTCATTTTTAGGTTCAGATGGTTTTTCTCATTTTCAGGTTCATATGTTTTTATGTAACTTAGCTTTTGACATTGTTCCAGTGTTATTGCTAGTTTCAACTTTGCTGGTTAGATTGAGTGGATCATGTTTGTTAAAATCCCTTCCTTAAATGGGTTGCTCCTTAATTATTGCTAGTTTCAACTTTGCTGGTTAGATTTAGTGGGTCATGTTTGTTAAAATCCCTGCCTTAAATGGGTTGCTCCTTAAAGAGTTTATACCAGTCTACTTTCATAGACAAAATGGCTAGAGCACCCGCTTGGTAAGCGGGGGCTCAAAGTTCAACTCTCAATGAAAGCATGTACACTCTGTTATGTATCTGCTGAGTCTTCCCAAAGACATAAGAAGTGCTCTGTTGAAGGCTCAGCTCCACTACAGTCAATTTGTTATGAGAAGCATCGCGCGAAGTCGTTTAGAGAAAACATACGATTCTCATATCATTAAATGAGACTTTTCATTATCCAAATTGGTAGCGCCGATCTTTTTTATTATAAACCCTAAACTCCAGATCAGAACGTTTCGTGTTCGAGGTTCAGATCAGATCTTTGTGATTATAAACCCTAACCTATTTCTTTGAACTTTGTAATTTCACTCAGACGATATATATAATCATCTTTAACATCACCAAGAGAGAACAACATTCTGAAATTCATCAGTAATATAATTTTGATCTTTTAGATTAGGGTTGATCACATCTCTATAATACCTTAATTTTATTTTTTCCTCTAACTCTTTATCACACCACATTTTTTTCCTTAAATTTTGATTTGACCTTTTTTTTAATAGTATTTTTATTCTGCAAAATGGTTTCTTCCATGATTCCCCAATAGTTTAGCCAAGGCCAGGCGTCTTTATGCCATCCTCGCTTGAGTCGATGATGATTATGTCGATTTAAAAATAGATTAATCAATCTTTTAATCAAAAAGAAAATATAATCAAAGAAGAATATTCTTAATTTTATCAATCAAATTAAAAGCTAAAATTGTCTGTTAGTCATTAAAATCTTTGAATAGCACGGTTTGTTACGTTAAAACTCGATTGATTAATCGATATTTTAATCAAAAATAAAATATAATAAAAATAGAATATTCTTAATCTTGTTTATCAAATTAAAGGATAAAACTGTCCGTTAGTCATTACGGTTTTTTATTAGCACGGTTTGCTACTTATAAGTTAGTTTTTTCAAAATCGTTATATTTGCACGGAACAACTTCCGGTATTTTTAGTATCTTTAAAATTCGTTTTAACTTTCATAGAACTTGAAAACTAGAAGGAAAAGTCTTCCAATTGTCTAGGAAATGTTATGGGAATTTGAGAGCTTTTTGAGAGCTTCAACATTAAGGAAATAGTAGCTTAGAAATAGAGAACTTTAAATTAAAATGTAAATGTTTTTATTTCATTATTTCAAATATTTTCATTATATTTATTTAAAATATCACTATAAAACAAAGACTAAACTACAATAAATATTATTTAAAAATTTATTTAAGTAAAAAACACTTAATACTACTCACTTTATAGTTGTGGATATGAAAAACTTTTAATGCATGTATGTTTTCCTTCAAGCCCATACTAAACATGAAAGTTGAATAAATCAATACTCTATCCATGACAATCATTTGCTCTAATTTGTTGTGGTTATCAACTAATCATATTATTGACTTTTATTGTATTTTCATATTACAAGAGTACTATTATTTATCTTTTTCCAATTAGAAGAAGAATAATGCTTCAAATTTACAAAGATGTTTGAAATTTATATATATAAAGTTTAATTTTAAAAAGATGTTAAAATTTTGTATATGTATTTTCAATTTTGTTTCTCATTTTCTAATAAAATCTTTATGGATATTCATATAGTGTTAAATATATTCATATAATTATTAGTACAAATTAAATTAGTAATATAGATATTGTAGTTGTTGCATTGGGAGCAAATTTATTGAAATAAGATTTAAAATATATAATTATCTAAATACATTGTAATCTAAAATATTTTTTTTTTATATCTTTTTAATATATTATTGTCACTCTCAACTTCTTCCAATAAATTTGGGGGAAACTTCCACTAGTTCAATACACTAGTATGAGGGTAGCCAATTATAGTCACTAGAAGTTTTTAGCCATTTTTCTAAAATGATTAAATGGCCATTTACTTTCACCATGAGTTATTAATGTGGAAGTTTTTAACCATTTTTCTAAAATGACTAACTAATGGTGATTCCTATGGGCTTCACTATCAACAATTAATGTGGATGTGCTAGTTTTATTCTATTCTGGTTGTTTTTAAAACAAAATTAGTTAAGGTTACTTGGTTACTTTACTTCTCAGTGAACAAGCATGTTTATTGGATAGAACAATCAAAAGTTCTCTTGATTCTGATTTTTCTCAAATGCTTTAGTATTCGAATAATTCACCTACCGCATCATTATGTTGCAATGCTGCTTAGCAGGTTGGATATTGATCTCGAATCTTATTGCCTATAATCCACTTGCCGTAACATTCAATGCTGCATAGCAAGCTAAACATTCAATGTTGACTCATTACAGTTATTAAAAAAAATCACTATCAAAATTAGTAATGACTGCTACATAGTGATTCAGTTAATTTTTATCTTCCAATTATTGCGTTTGGGTTTGTATTAGTCAAGTATTGCCCCAAGAGATGGATGAATATCTTGCGATTATTGCGTTTGGGCGACTCAAGTATTGCCCCAACAGATGGATGAATCAGTTACAACATATTCATATTGATTACGTCTCTTACTTGAGAGGACAATCTCGTTTGTAGTTTGTAGTTTGGTTGGGAGAGAAGCGACAGACAAAAGACAGTTGGGTAGCGTGTTCGTCCACGGTTACAACAATCAGTTCTCCTTATGAGTGTTAACCTCTACTCCAGTGATACGTTATGCAACACTGCTTATCCGTTTCCATAGTGTACATGTATGTTTCGAAATAGGTGCAGAAATGTTTGGAATATTTTAATTTTGTTGGAAATAATTTTTTTTTGTAAATATAGTTTTTCGCTGCCTACAAATATG
This sequence comes from Picea engelmannii, assembly GCA_009831015.1. Taxonomy (NCBI): domain Eukaryota; kingdom Viridiplantae; phylum Streptophyta; class Pinopsida; order Pinales; family Pinaceae; genus Picea; species Picea engelmannii. The sequence goes on from ML791552.1 coordinate 241,902, forward strand.
ATTAAAATTCAAGGAAATTTTATGTTACTATAAAATTTTACTATCAATAATCTGATGATATGGAAAATTTTCAATACGAAAATAAATATTTAACAATGAGACACTTTTCACAGTTTTTTTTCCTTAAAATAAGGAAAAAATTATCTTCAACACTTTACACTATTTTCATAATTTATATAAATATGGAATTTGAACTTGTTACTTCTCTCATGAAAATTAAAATAAATGATCTTGACATTTCTATTTATGATTTTTATCATATTCATTTCTTAAAATTTTTATTTTAAAAAATAATTAATCAAATAACACATGAAAATGAGAATAGTTAAATATATTGTCAAATAGCTTTCAAAATAGTTAAATATATTGTCAAATAGATTTGATAATGATTTAACTATGTTTTATTTACCCATCAAAAAAATTATATAATTTTTTTTATTTTAAAATTTTTTATTTAGTTAATAGGACTTTTTATATTTGAGTGTGAAAGATTTCAAAATAGTGAAATATATTGTCAAATAGATTTCAATTTAATTAAGTTTTATTTACCCATCAAAAAAATTATTTAATTTTTTTATTTAGTTAATAGGACTTCTTATATTTGAGTGTGAAAGATATGTGTAATTCATTTATTACTTAACATGAAGTTGACACACACATATATATAATTCATTTTAATTTTGAATTTATCATATTTTTAGAGGAATCAAATCCCTCGTTATAAGAAATTTGATCTCCTTAATTCATAATAAATATAAATCTATACTAATCTCTCTCTCTCTCTCTCTCTCACACACACACACACACACACACCCATAAAGTTCATCCCCTCATGGAGAAATAAAAGAATAGAGTGATTTCTTATCACACAGAAGGTGTTGGAGACACCATTACAATCAGAAAATGGTTAGGAAGTGCAGGCGAATCACACCACCTTCCAATTTTTATGGAAATTGTTGGAAGATCTAAAAAATTGACTAGCCCTTTCAAATTCAATTTTGCTTGGTTAAAGGAGGAGGATTTTATTTCCTAAGTCAAAAAAATATTGGATCTTCGTTAAATATTGTCAAACAGATTTCAATTTAATTAAGTTTTATTTACCCATCAAAAAAATTATTTAATTTTTTTATTTATTTAATAGGACTTTTTATATTTGAGTGTGAAAGATATGTGTAATTCATTTATTACTTAACATGAAGTTGACACACACATATATATAATTCATTTTAATTTTGAATTTATCATATTTTTAGAGGAATCAAATCCCTGGTTATAAGAAATTTGATCTCCTTAATTCATAATAAATATAAATCTATACTAATCTCTCTCTCTCTCTCTCTCTCTCTCTCACACACACACACACACACACCCATAAAGTTCATCCCTGCATGGAGAAATAAAAGAATAGAGTGATTTCTTATCACACAGAAGGTGTTGGAGACACCATTACAATCAGAAAATGGTTAGGAAGTACATGCGAATCACACCACCTTCCAATTTTTATGGAAATTGTTGGAAGATCTAAAAAATTGACTAGCCCTTTAAAATTCAATTTTGCTTGGTTAAAGGAGGAGGATTTTATTTCCTAAGTCAAAAAATATTGGATCTTCGTCAACCAAAATGCAGAAGAACGAGTTGTAGTCCAATTTGTAGAAAATCTAAAAATACTAGAAAAAGGCCATAAGGGAGTGGGCACGTCAGAAGAGACAAAAGGACGAACACAACCTAATTGATGCTAAAGTAGACCTTCAATCTATATATGAATCAGAGGGTGGGGGTTATGCTTTCCCTGAGTCAAAAGAGGAATTTTTAGCATTGGAAAAGAAGTGAAGACAACTTTTGGAAGAAAAGGAGAATACATGGATGTTAAAAAGTTGATTCTATCATATGTGTGTTTAAAATATTCCTTGCAATCTTTTCTCAGAGTTCAACATAGTATTTTTGTAGAAAGCCTCCTCTTGCTAAGTTATTTAAACTTCACAATCATCACAGTATCATTGTAAAAAATTGTGACAAATACAACTCATCACTGGTGGAAGCAAATGTCATTCTACAATCTGATTTTTAACCAAAGAAACTGTGGATATTAAGTTGAAGGAATTTAGAAATCTTTGAGTGTTTTAATTTTCTTTCTTAGACACATAAATATTATTTCAAGCTCATAAGTCAAAATTGAGTTTTCTTACAAAGATTTTTTCATTCTTTTGAAACAACCCTTTGTGACCAGAGTATCCACCATTGAAGTTGTGAACCTTAGATTGAAGGAATTTAGCTTATACTATTTTTTTTTATTTAAGTTAATGAATGTGGGATATCCCTAAAATGTGTTAGAACTTGATCTCCAACTTCAAATTAAAGTTTTCTCCTCTGTTGATCAACTCTGCGCTTGTATTCATTGTTGCTGCTCTTCAATTGCTCCTTGATCTGATTATGAAGTTGTTGCATTTCTTCGGCGAAGTCTTCGGCTCCTGTGCTCCTAAATTTTCTCTACCCAATATCTCTTAAATCCTACACTCCTCTTGGATTCATTCCATACATGATTTGAAATGGACTTTTCCCAGTGCTTTTGTTCACTGAGTCATTATACGCAAATTCTGCTTGTGCTAGAATTTGATCCCACTGACTATGGAGTTCAGTCACCAAACTCCTTAGCAAATATCCTAAGCTTCTATTCACCACTTCAGTCTGTCCATATGTTTTTGGATGATATGCAGAACTAAAAGATAGCTTCATCCCCAACTTTTTCCACAATGTCCACTAGAAATGACCAACAAACTTGGTATCCCTGTGTAAAACTATACTCCTACGCAACCCATTGAGTCTCACAACCTCTCTGGAAAAAACAATTTTCAACATGTGTTGCATCAATGGTCTTATGGCATGCGATAAAGTTTTCCATTTTTGAAAATATGTCCACTACCACAAATATGGAATCAATTCATCTTTGTTTCCTTGGAAATCCCAACATGAAGTCCATACTTATTGCATCCCAAGGCCTCTCTCGAATAGGAAATGAATGATACAACCTAGTGTTCTACTTCCTCCCCTTAGCATACTCACAAATATTACATATGTTTATAAATATTTTCACCTCTGCTCTCATACCTAGCCAATAATATGAACCGGTTAATTGGGAAAATGTTCTGTCATGGCTGAAATGTCTGGCTACATCTCAGTTATGATTTTCCTTCAGCAAATTATCCCTCATAGAGAATCTTGGTATTCACAACTGGCACCGTTTAAAAAAAACCCATCTTGAATCACGTATTCGACCCACTAGCTTCTGTCTCTGAGTAAAGGATTATCACATGCTTTGTATGCCTCTCTGAAATCTAGATCACTATGGTACATTTCATTAAGGTGATCAAAAGCCAAAGTTCTGACCTGAAATTATTGAAGAATTAAAATCCTCTTGCTCAATGCATCAACAACCTTGTTAGCATTACTAGAAATGTGTTTAATGAAAAAAGTGAAATTTTGCATAAATACTATCCACTTGGCATGTCTCTAGTTTAACTTCTCTTGTCTGGTTATGAATTGCAAAGCTTGGTTATCGCTATACAAAACAAACTCCTTTGGTACGAAATAATGCCTCCACTTCTTCAAGGCTTGGATTATGACATAGAACTCTTTGTCCTATGTGGAGAACTTCTTCTTGGCTTCACTCAACTTCTCACTGAAATATGCAACAAGCCTATTCTCTTACTTAAGACCTCTCTAATTGCAACTCCACTCACATTACATCTCACTTGAAATTTCTTTTTGAAATCTGGTAATACCAGAATCAGTTCTTTCGTTATCTTCTCCTTCGGTATATTAAAGCTCCTCTCAACATCTTCTGTCCATTTGAAAGACTTGTGTCTTTTTTTCATTGTATCCATCATTTCAACACTAATCCCACTAAAATTCTGATAAAAACTTGCTAATCCATGCAATCTTCTTACCTCAAAGATAATCTTTGGTGATTTACATTATCTGATTGCTTTCACCTTTTCAAGATCCATCTTCAATTCATTTGAAGAAATCACAAAACCCAAATATATGAGTTTTGTCTTCATGAAAGAGAACTTTCTCAGATTAATCAACAACTTCTCTTCTTGTAACCTCCACAAATTAAATTAATAATTTAGATATTATAATTGTTCCATAAAAGCAAGTTTATTGAAATAAGATTTAAAATTTGTCATTATCTTTTTTTAATGTCTTTTTAATATATATTATTATATATAACTTATATATATATATTTATATAATTTCTACTAGTTGGAAGACACTAGTATGTTTCCAACTTTGCCACCTTTCACCATTACTAATTAATGTGAAAGTTTTAAGCCATTTTTCTAACATGGTTAACTGATGGTGATTCCTATGGGCATTCACCATCACTTATTAATGTGAAATTTTTTAGCCATTTTTCACCATCAGCA
>ML791552.1:277861-292954 GCA_009831015.1 Picea engelmannii
GAGGCATGTGTGACACTTGGACGACGGAGACTGTTAGAGGGTTAGTCATTAAAAATTAATTAATTAATGATTTATGAATTAGGTCAGTCTCAAAATTCTATAAAAGGAGGGGAAAGGAAGGAAGAAGGCATGATGAACGGTTAGCGTAACGTTACGCTGCCGAGTTGTGGCTTGACGGGTTGCTTGTGAGGAGTTGGGTATATCTCAGCTGTGTTGGAGTGGTAGCTCAGTCGTTGAGGCGAGCTGAGACGCTATTCTATCTATGGTTCTTGTGTGGCCCCTTGCGGCTCGGGGGGATAAGGGGGAAGTAGAGTACCCCTAGCGTTTGGCTGGGAGGTACTGGTGAGCCTTCTACGGTCGGCAAGCGGGACGCAGCACGGAGCGCGGGACGTCTTCCAACGCGGCGTAAGGCAAAGGTACGATTTTAATTGGTAAAGTAGAAAGCATTTTATATTCGGCAAATTATGGTTAATGGTGATAATATGATGAGATTGTTTGGCATTACATTTTGCAATTTCGTTCAGCAATGATACTATAGAGTTTGTTTATATTTTGATCATGTGTCACTTTAAGTTATGATGTCATGTGTTTTTGTATTGATGTGAACTATGTGACGTTGTTAATTTCTTATTCTTTAAAAGAAAAAAAGAAAAAAAGGAAAATTCCTATTGTACTTCGCTATTCAGAGACATAACGAAGGGGTCGTTACATTTGTTTCCTTGGAAATCCCAACATGAAATCCATACTTATTGCATCCCAAGGCCTCTCTCGAATAGGCAATGAATGATACAACCCAATGTTCTACTTCTTCCCCTTAGCATACTCACAAATATTACATTTGTTTATAAATATTTTCACCTACGCTCTCATACCTAGCCAATAATATGAACCGGTTAATTGGGAAAATGTTCTGTCATGGCTGAAATGTCTGGCTAGATCTCAGTTATGATTATCTAGAGAATCTTGGTATTCACAACTGGCACCCTTTAAAAAAAAACCCATATTGAATCACGTATCGGCCCACTGGCTTTTGTCTTTGAGTAAAGGATTATCACACGCTTTGTATGCCTCTCGGAAATCTAGATCATTCTGGTACATTTCTTTAAGGTGATCAAAATCCAAAGTTCTGACCTGACATTATTGAAGAATTAAAATCGTCTTGCTCAATGCATCAACAACCTTGTTAGCATTACTAGAAATGTGTTTAATGAAAAAAGTGAAATTTTGCATAAATACTATCCACTTGGCATGTCTCTAGTTTAACTTCTCTTGTCTGGTTATGAATTGCAAAGCTTGGTTATCGCTATACAAAACAAACTCCTTTGGTACGAAATAATGCCTCCACTTCTTCAAGGCTTGAATTATGGCATAGAACTATTTGTCGTATGTGGAGAACTTCTTCTTGGCTTGACTCAACTTCTCACTGAAATATGCAACATGCGTATTCTCTTGACTTAAGACCTCTCTAATTGCAACTCCACTCACATTACATCTCACTTGAAATGTCTTTTTGAAATCCGGTAATACCAGAATCAGTTCTTTCGTTATCTTCTCCTTCGGTATATTAAAGCTCCTCTCAACATCTTCTCTCCATTTGAAAGACTTGTGTCTTTTTTTCATTGTATCCATCATTTCACCACTAATCCCACTAAAATTCTGATGAAATTCTGATAAAAACTTGCTAATCCATGCAAGCTTCTTACCTCAAAGATAATCTTTGGTGATTGTCATTATCTGATTGCTTTCACCTTTTCAAGATCCATCTTCAATTCATTTGAAGAAATCACAAAACCCAAATATATGAGTTTTGTCTTCATGAAAGAGGACTTTCTCAGATTAATCAACAACTTCTCTTCTTGTAACCTCCACAAATTAAATTAATAATTTAGATATTATAATTGTTCCATAAAAACAAGTTTATTGAAATAAGATTTAAAATTTGTCATTATCTTTTTTTAATGTCTTTTTAATATATATTATTATATATAACTTTTATATATATTTTTATATAATTTCTACTAGTTGGAAGACACTAGTATGTTCCCAACTTTGCCACCTTTCACCATTACTAATTAATGTGAAAGTTTTAAGCCATTTTTCTAACATGGTTAAGTGATGGTGATTCCTATGGGCATTCACCATCACTTATTAATGTGAAATTTTTTAGCCATTTTTCACCATCAACAATTAATGTGGATGTGTTAGTTTTATTTTGCTTGTTTTCAAAGACAGAATTAGTTACAGCTACCTCAAGGCTCAGTGAACGAGTATGTATATTGGATAGTGATAAATTGTGAAGCAAGAAATGCAGAGAGAAATAATAGAGAAGAAATAGTATTCAGTATATTGAGAAAGTAACGAGAAAGTACAATGAAAAGAATTAATGTAGTAATGTGAAAAGGGGAAATAGCTGAGCTAAATAGGCTCAAGCAAATCAACAAAAGAAAGTACAACTGGCCAGGACAACTGGCAGTGTACAGTCAGACTGTTGAGGTTATATTATATTTAACACTCCCTCTTAAACTCAATAGTTACAAACATCAACACTGATTATGCCCAAGTGTTGTCTCTGAAAATCAAAAACAGATTTTCCCAATGGCTTTGTGAAGATATCTGCAAGCTGATCTCGAGAACCACAGAATTGAAGTGCAATATCACCATTATTGACTAGCTCGCGGATTAAGTGAAAGGGAGTGTCAATGTGTTTGTTTTTCTTGTGAAACACATCATTTTTGGATAGAGCTATTGCTGAAGTATTGTCACAGAAAATAGGAGTTGGATCATTTTCTATATGTGACATCTCTTTCAATATTCTTCTCAGCCACATAGCTTGACAAGAAGCTGAGGTAGCAAAAACATAGTTGCTGTGAGATACAACAAACTGCCTACTAAACTTTTGTACAGGGTAGGGTCCACTATAGGGCCTTCATCTTTCTTGCTCAATTTTGTGCCTAGGGGTATAGGGGTTTCTTCCCCAAAAAATTTTTCATTATGCCAAGATCTGTCATCTCAAACTCAGATTGCATGGCATGTTTAAAATTTCTTAACTCAAGATTTCCAGTATATATCATGTCATCAACATATAAACATACAATCAAAATGTTACCATGCTGATCAGTTTTGGTGTAAAGAGTTGGCTCATTTTGACTTCTGCTGAAACCACTTTTGATCAGATAAGTGTCAATTATGCTATACTAATCTCTTGGAGCTTGCTTTAAGCCATACAAGGATTTCTTCAACCGATATACTTTGGCTGGCTTCTCTTGGACTTCATATCCAGGTGGTTGATCAACATAAACTTCTTCTTCTAAGAAACCATTTAGGAAGGATGACTTGACATCCATCTAGTATGCTTGCCATTTATGTTGGGATGCTATGGCCAATAGAGTTCTGATAGTGTCTAACCTTGCTACTGGAGCAAACGTTTCACCATAGTCAGTACCAGGTTGTTGTGAGAATCCTTTGGCAAAAAGTCTTGCCTTGTGTTTTCTGATCTGCCCTCTTTCATTGAGTTTAGTTTTGTAAACCCACTTGACACCAATACTTTTCTTGTGACTTGGCAAATCAATAAGATCCCATATCTTGTTCTTCTCAATGGAGTCAATTTCTTGGTTCATGGCTTAAACCCAATGTGGCTCCTTAGCAGCTTCTTTAAAAGATGTAGGTTCACATGACATTAATGCAAAAGGATTGTGTTGTTCAAAATCATCCAACTGCTGCCCCCGGAGAGGCAGCTCAATTGGCTAGTCTCGTGAAAATGAAGTTCCATGAGGTTTCATGTTCAACTCCTCCCGACATACAATGTGTGTCATGTAAGGGACATCGTGGGCACTCCTGGAGGTTATAGTGGTAGTAGTTGGATAATATGGCCATGTGTAACGCGAGCACGTGCCCAACTAGTTGTTGATTCCGCTAGACATAAAAAAAAAAAATAATAATAATCATCCAACTGTTGATGGACTTCTCTCAAACTTCAAGTTCTCTAATTTTGAATTTCAGAGGATGGGTCTCTGCTTGAAGTTGAGTTATCCTGAGAATTTTCAGATCGTCCTTGTACCTGCAATCTTGGAAGAACAGGTAGAGGTATTTGTTGTCCTGAATTTTCTGTGTTTTTAGAACTTGGCAGCAATGGATTTTGACTGTCCAGTTGCTGATTTTCTGATTCATTCCAAAATTGATTTTCCAGAAATTTTACATCTTTGTTGAGAATTAGTTTCTTGGAGATTGGATTGTAAAGCCTGTAGGATTTAGATGTTTCACTATATCCAGTAAAGATACATTTCTCACTTCTATCGTCCAGTTTCTTCCTTAATTCGGAAGGTATGTGAGCGTATGCTATGCATCTGAATGTCCTTAGATGTGCAACATTTAGCTTTGTTCCACTCCATGCTTCTTGAGGGACTTTCATATTTAGACTTGTGGTTGGAGATCTATTCAAGAGATAAACTGAGCATGCTACTGCTTCAGCCCAAAAAATATTTGACACACTTTTCTTTTTGAGAAGTGTTCTTGCCATATTCATTATTGTCTATTTTTTCCTTTCAGCCACTCCATTCTATTGTGGAGTATAATTGGTTGTTGTTTGTATGATAATGCCTTGTGATTTGTAGAAATTTAAAAATTCATTGGAGTTGTATTCTCCTCCTCCATCAGACCTGAGTGCTTTTATATATTTGCAACTTTGTTCTAAAATCCAACTTGTGTCTGAGAAAATAGATCCAGATTTTCCTACTAAAATCATCAATAAACGTTAGAAAGTAAAAGCTACCACCTATTGACTCTGTTTGCATTGGTCCACATAGGTCATTGTGAACTAGTTCAAGATGTTGTTTGGCTTGATTGGATGATTGTGGAAAACTAGTTCTCTTATGTTTTCCAAGTATGCAAGACTCACATGGGGAATTTTGTTCTTTGAAGATGGGAATACCTTTGACCATGGAGTGCTTCTGAAGAAGACTTAGACTCTTAAAGGGTAGATGTCCAAATCTTGTATGCCAAACCATTGTTTCATTCAGGGTGGATGCACTTTGTGCATATGGTTGAATCAGATTTGCAGTTCTGAGTGTAAGGGGAAACATCCTATTCTGAGTCATGTGGATTTCAGAAATCAATTTTCTGCTTAGGGTTTTGTCATATATCTTGCAAGATGCTCCCTCAAAGAGTACATTATATCCATGTTCAATGAGTTGTCCTACACTTAGCAGATTATGTTTCATATCTGGAACATGATAGACATTGTTTATGTCTTTCTTTTCATTTTGTTTAGTAAGAATAGGTACAGTTCCTTTGCCTTGAACCTTGACTAAGGAATCATTTCCAAGTGTAATATCATATGAGATTGAAGAATCAATGCATGAAAGTAAATCTTTGTTACCTGTCATGTGATTGTTGCATCCACTGTCCAACAACCAGAGATCTTTAGATTGTTCTTTAGTCTTATGGCATGATAGAAACATACCTTTTGAGGTTTCTTCTGTATGATTTGACACATGTTCTCTGCCTGAGAGATGATCTGCTTGCTTCTTCCTACATTCAGATTCATAGTGCCCATACTTTTTGCAGTAATAGAATTGTATGCTTGATTTGTCATTTGATCTTCTCCCTCTGCCTCTTTGAGGCTGAAAGTTCTGATTCTGGTGTTGTTGTCTGTGACCTTAGAAATTTTGATGCTGGCTCTATTGTCTGTTACCTCCATTTGAGTGTTGATCACTTGTAGTACTCCCTTGGCCTTGGTGACCTCTGCCTCTTCCTCTGCCTCTCCCTCTACTGAAGGAGAATTGACTTTTGAAGGCATTGGTGATTGACTCATCTATGAGATGCAGTCTGGTCTCATGTGTCACCAGAGAACCAGTCAGTTCATCTATTGAAAAATGTGATAGATCCTTGGATTCAAGGATTGCTATAACAACCATTTTGAATTTCTTTTGTAAACTTCTGACGACTTTCTCAACAATGCGTTGATCAGTGATGGCTTCACCAGTCAATCTGATCTGGTTCATGATTCCCATGACTCTAGTCATGAACTGATCCACATTTTCAGACTTTGTCATTCTTAAAGTCTCGAATTGTGTCCTCAAGGTCTGTAGTTTGAATGTTTTGACCCTGTCATTTCCTTGGTAGGCTGATTTAAGGATGTCCCAGGCCTATTTTGAAGTACTAGCGCTTGTGATTTTTGAGAAAATCGAATCATCCACAGAATTTTGAATCCAAAGTTTTGCTTATTTTTTCTGTCCCTCTAAGTTGCATGAGCAATTCTCTGCTAGTTTGTCATGGCGGCAAGGTTTGTTGGATCTGGTTCCACATATCCAAGATCCACTGGATCCCAGCACTCTTGTTCTTGCAAGAACAATCTCATTCGAAGAGACCAGAACTCATAGTTCTTTCCAAGAAGAATTAGACCCTGAGTTGGTCCTTTTCTGCTAGACGTCGCCATATTTTAAATAATTTAACAAAACAGAAAAAAAAAATTGTTAGAAAATTTCATATTTACCTATTTCTTGCGATTAAACCAGGTCTGCTAATTTCTTGCAGGGACTTCAGAACTTTGCGATTCAAGATTTCGCGAGTTTCGACTTCACGAGTTTTGGCTTCACGATTCTGACTTCAGGACTTCATTATACGAGTCCTCTGAACTCTTGTCTCTCCAACTTCTGATCGCCCAAGCACCAAAGAGAGCTTAACAGCCTTGGATTGTCCCTTAGTCTCCATGCAATGTGACCATGCGCCTAAATGTTAAAGCGCTATCATCTTTTCGCGATTTGGAGAATAGCGATGTATGTGCCGGTTCTTTATCCTCCGAGCGACCACAACGTTATGACCAAGGGATTAACCCAAAGTCCTTTTTGCAGCTCGCACCTTCGTGAGTTCATGGGTTGAACTCTCGTGCCCTTCTATTGCAATCTCCCGAGACATGATAAGTCAATGCCAGGTTGACTCCTCCCTTGACGCTTTTCTCTATTCACAACCTCGTAGGTTGAAGCGTCGAGCCTTCATGCTCTTATCCTGTGAATCCCCGAGATGCGAAAAATCAACAGAGTGTTGACTCCTTTTTCTAGGCGACGTGTGTCTGCCTATCTATCACACGGGCCCCACCTTATGGCTCTGCCACGTGTTCCCTCGTGCCTCAACTCTCGACACTTCATGACTTCTACAGTCAAAAAGAGATCCCTTCAACCTCAGAATCTTCGAATATGCGATACGCGATGGAGTTACTGATCCAACGATCCTCCCGTTCTCTGGATCCAATGGCTATCCTTACTCCTCGCGATTTTACAACTTCACGACTTCATGAGTTGGGACACCCAAATCTTAGGCTCTCACTCTGCGAACCTCCGAGTTCATGAAATCTGAAATGATGAAACTTCCCTTTGGACACTTCAACGGTCTAGATCTTCCTATGATCTGACGATCCAGATCCTTTTAAGGTTTCACAATTCGTTATGTCACGATTTTAGAATTCTTGTCACTGAGTTACCCAAACCGTGAACACTGAGATGGCGCTTCAATCTTCTGCCACCTGTCCTTTGAGATGGATGGTCCAGATTCTTTCTCAAAATTTTATTTTGAGTAATTTCGTGATTACAGGATTTTGCGTATCGGGGTTTCGAGTGCAGTCTCCTTTGCTCGTCCAACTCTCGATTCTCGATTTTGCGATAGAGTCAGATCAACGACTCATGATATTTCTCGATCTAATGGCCCAGAATGACTCGAGATTTCATGATTCATGAATTCTCATAGCAGTCTTCTGACCTTTACACCCTGTGAGTCAGCGAAATGTCGAGATCTCGCCATGTGTCCTCCTTGATGGACGGTCCTAATGATTTCGTGACTTCGCAAGTCGAAATTTCTCTTGTGCGCTCTAGAGGACTAATCCTCGTGCACTTTCTCACGGATCCAAAGACTATCGGTCCTCTGCATGAAATCTAACAGATGGAATTCTTTTGCCTTTTCTGAGCTCTCCTCGTCACTTCTGAACTAGATTTTCACCTCCGATCTCTTCGCAGGACAGATCTTACAGATGCGATTTCTCGTTCTTGGCTCCTCTGATGTGTGCTTTGCTACCTTTGCAATGATTTTTTCCTGTGGAAGAAAAATTCATGAATCTTTCAAAGATTTGAAAGAATTTCATGAGTTCTTTGAATCTTACTGTTCTCTGCTACAATCTTTGACGGAGGAGAGATATTTCCCAAAATTCTTTAAATGATTCTGCCTCCTGTAGCAATCTTTCACAAATTTGAACGAGTTTATTTGAATTCTACAAATGTTCCTGCCTCCTGCAACTCTTCTTCATGAATCTTTGACGAATATGAAATTGTTCATGATTCTTTAGGGTTTCTCCTTTTGCAGTCTCTGCTTGCTCGATCTTTTGAGCTTATAGCACTATTCTTCCTCACGTGAGCTTCCTACAAGGATCTTTTGAGTGAAAAGAAGACAACATCTTTCTCTCCAATCTTTGTGAAGTGGCCTCCATCCTGTGCTCTCGTTCACAGTGAAATCTCTGCTATGTTTGAGGATCGTGTTTCTCTCTAGCTTTTATTGTTGAAGCTCTGATACCATGATAAATTGTGAAGCAAGAAATGTAGAGAGAAAGAATATAGCAGAAATAGTATTTAGTATATTGAGAACGTAAGGAGAAAGTACAATGAGAAGAATTAATGAAGTAGTAATGTGCAAAGGGAAATAACTGAGCTAAATAGGCTCAAGCAAATCAACAAAAGAAAGTACAGTCTTTTGAGGTTACATTATATTTAACAGATTTCACTCATGTCCATCGTGAGACAGAGAGACTTAATGCAATATCAAAAGAATTAAGCTACACATAAATGTTCAAATTGTTTCCAATAAGAACACGTTCTGATTTCAGTTCAAACCCTAGACTTAGAGAAATTAAAATAACTTTTTTCATTTTTATTTACTGTTTTCAATAGATCTGTTTCAGCAGAAGGTTCGGATCAGTAGCACACAGCTCGTGATGAGTGATGAGAATTTAGGATGTTTCGGCAAGGAAAGTACTTTCATCCATCACATGTTCTGATTTCAGTTCAAACCCTAGGCATAGAGAAAGTAAGCTAACTTTTTCTTTTTTATTGTTTCAATAGATTTGTTTGAAATGCAGTTGCACCGTGTATACTCATTGCAAAGGAGCGAGAATTTGCATAATGTTCTTTCTTCACTCATCAAATTTCACAAATGGATCGATTTGCTCAGCTGTTGTCGTCCGCCTAAGCCTTAACAATTAATGATGCCAAGAGTAAGTCCATTTCTGCAATAAACCTCTAATGCATTGCATACTGTCAAGTCCCTTTATACAACATATGAAGTCAATTGTCCAGGTTACACTTAACTCTCATCCAACTGATGTTGTCACAAACATTACATTGCAGGACAGGTTCAGCTAATTGTTCTCAATGCTAATATGCACTCCTTATTCCCTTTATACAACATATGAAGTCAATTGTCCAGGTTACGCTTAACTCTGATCCAACTGATGTTGTCACAAACATTACATTGCAGGACAGGTTTAGCTAATTGTTCTCAATGCTAATATGCACTCCCTATGGTGTCGCCACATCGTCTCCAAAGCACTTTCCAAAATGGACAATATGTAAGATTCTGCACATTGACATTAATTTTTGCAACGAAACGATTAATGAAAGTATTTTTTATCTCTCCCTTGTGTTCATGAAATAATATTTTAGAGGGGATTGTTGGCCAAGTCTTGCGTGGACGTTGTGCAAAGAATTTGACTAATAATTAATACTGAAGCCACCTGCTAGGTGTGACGACATATAGTCTCCTGTTCGTATCAAAAGTATTATGAGTTAGTACATTCTAAAGGAATAGGTAGAAATTTCCTAAGTTCCTCATTTGTTGTTCTTTTTTCTTGTGATTTATTTGTATTAGAAATCTGGTAACAACGATCAGATTGCCAAACCCAACACCGTTATAAATTTGTGCCATAGAGTGATCATAGATGGTGAAAGGGGTCGCCTCCCTTATTCCCTTCGATAATATACTTGTAAGAGGATAGAATTCCTAGAAGTAACTCGTAGAAAATGGATCCATTAGGGCTTATTAATCACATAGAATCCTCCAGATTGGTATGCGACACTGGTGATTATCCGAACAAGTTCAGATCAGCGCCCATCTCTGATTACTTTAAGTATTTTACTTGAATAGTTTATCTAATAGGGTTATGTAAAACTTAGATTAATGTTTAATATTCAATTCTTGGAGTATCTTAGTTTAACAATTTCACTTCCATTTTCATAAACTTGAAAGCATTTTACTTGCTTAGAACCCAATACAGTTTTGTAAAACTTTGATTAATGTTGTAATATTCAATTCCTGAAGTATCTTAGTTTAACAGTTTCACTTCGATTTTCATAAAACTTCCATTTTCATAAACTGTATAAAATTTTATTTTGTTGTGTCATTTTCTAAAAGTGGTTAGTAAATGTTACCGAGTTTTCAATGTTCTAGAAAAATAAAGTGTCCAATGCGATCTTTCTTGGGAAACCCTAGCTAAATTTATTTTTGTTGACTCGTTTTGAAGGCATTTCTCTATTTCGACTTCAACATTATACACAACTATTTAAGATCTTCTTCTTAGCTTCTTTTAAGTTCCAATTTTCATACTAATTGCATAGGTTTTCGATACGACCGCGGATTTCTGGCCTTTTCATAATCTCTAATTTCCATATTCCACCAGCCGATAGGGTTTCGATGGAAAAATGGCAGCTAGGTTTCAATACCTACTGAAAATTTGATCATTTGATCCTCAATTGTTTATACTAATCCGTAAATGATATAAATGATGAGCCGATAGGGTTTCAATGGAAAAATGACAGCTAGGGTTTCAATAGCTCATAAAAAATTGATCTTCAATTGTTTTATAATAATCAGTAAATGATATAAATGATGAGAAAATGACATCGATCCGCATATAGTAATAATTAACAATGAATAAATTGGACTGATGAAAAAAAAGCAATAAGAAAGGTTGATGTGCCAGGATGATTATCCGATAGAACGAAAAATCCTGTTATCCGCGTTTTCATTTTTCGCTCACTCAAATCCTGTTATCCACGTTTTCAAATCCTGTTATCCAAGGTTTTATCCACCAAGCTGTTTCAAATCCTGTTATCCAGGTTTTCATTTTTTGTGCATTCAAATCCTGTTATCCACATTTTCAAATCCTGTTATCCAAGGATTTATCCACCAAGCTGTTTCAAATCCTGTTATCCACGTTTTCAATTTTTGCGCATTCAGATTGGTTAGCCATAACTCGTTTTATGGATTTTCTTAGATTTAGATAGCGGATTTTGACAGTGTTCATCCTTGTTGCTAGTTTCAACATCGATGTTGTTGAGATGGTTCGATTGATTGGATGGTCTTGTTAAAATTCCAAAAGCACCAAACCCTAAATTCATTGCATCAGCATAGTTGGTTAGAGCACCCGTTTTGTAAGCGGGAGGTGATGAGTTCAACTCTCATTGAAATCATTCTGATCTTGACCACTCTCAACTCTGGGCTTTGCTCGTGCAGGTTCTAATCCTGCCCTCCACGTTTTATATGGTTTTTCTGATTTTAAGGTTCAAATGGTTTTTCTCATTTTTAGGTTCAGATGTTTTTATGTAAATTGGCTTTTGACATTGTTCCAGTGTTATTTCTAGTTTCAAGTTTGCTGGTTAGATTGAGTGGATCATGTTTGTTAAAATCCCTTCCTTAAATGGGTTGCTCCTTAATTATTGCTAGTTTCAACTTTGCCGGTTATATTGAGTGGATCATGTTTGTTTAAATCCCTGCCTTAAATGGGTTGCTCCTTAAAGAGTTTATACCGGTCTGCTTTCATAGACCAAATGGCTAGAGCTGGGCTTTGCTCACGTAGGTTCTAATCCTGCCCTCCACGTTTTATATGGTTTTCCTCATTTGCAGGTTCAGATGGTTTTTCTCATTTTCAGGTTCAGATGTTTTTATGTAACTTGGATTTTGGCATTGTTCCAGTGTTATTGCTATTTTCAACTTTGTTGGTTAGATTGAGTGGATCATGTTTGTTAAAATACATGCCTTAAATGGGTTTCTCCTTTATTATTGCTAGTTTCAACTTTGCTGGTTAGATTGAGTGGATCATGTTTGTTAAAATCCCTGCCTTAAATGGGTTGCTCCTTAAAGAGTTTATACCAGTCTACTTTCATAGACCAAATGGCTAGAGCACCCACTTGGTAAGCGGGGGATCAAAGCTCAACTCTCAATGAAAGCATGTACACGATGTTATGTATCTGCTCAGTCTTCCCAAAGACAGAAGAAGTTCTCTGTTGAAGGCTCGGCTCCACTCCAGTCGTTTTGTTATGAGAAGCATCGCGCGAAGTCGTTTAGATAAAACATACAATTCTCATATCATTAAATGACAGTTTGCATTATCCAAATTGGTAGTGCCGATCTTTGTGATTATAAACCCTAAACTCTAGATTAGAACGTTTCGTGTTCGAGGTTCAGATCAGATCTTTGTGATTATAAACCCTAACCTATTTCTTTGAACTTTGTAATTTCACTCAGACGATATATATAATCATGTTTAACATCACCAAGAGAGAACGACTATCTGAAATTCATCAGTAATACATATTCTGAAATTCAATGACATTTATATCTTCGATAAAATGCAAGCCTAATCCAAGTACCTTACAAGATATTTTTGAATGGTTAGCTTAAAAAAATGGTCAATTTGGTAATTGATGATGACTGACGTCCACTACTACTTAATTGGTCTATCGAACCTTAAGCAGGTAAGTGATTACTTGTGATTCTTTAGAATTTTGTTTATGTGCTCGAAAAGCATTAAGAGAAGCTTTCCAAGATCGCCATACTTTTGTTGACTTAAGAGGTTAGAAAGGTTGGTAGTGTGATCAATATTTTGAAAATGAGATCTAATATGTGTATAGGCTGGACAATCTAAGAGAAAATTCTTTTCATCTTCAACCTTCTTAGTGTCACAAAGGTGACACACTCTTTCATCCAATGGCATTTTAGGAATTGACCATCGCCCAGTTTCACTATGGAGCTTGTGAGAATTTGTTCTTATCTTAGCAATGTTTATTTTTTTCTTTACACTTAGCAAAACAGATAGATAATTTTGATCTTTTAGATTAGCGTTGATTACATCTTTATAATACCTTAATTTTCTTTTTTCCTCTAACTCTTTATCACACAACATTTTTTTCCTTAAATTTTGATTTGACCTTTTTTTTAATAGTATTTTTATTCTGCAAAATGGTTTCTTCCATGATTCCCCAATAGTTTAGCCAAGACCAGGCATCTTTATGCCATCCTGGCTTGAGTCGATGATGATTATGTCAATTTAAAAATAGATTAATCAATCTTTTAATCAAAAATAAAATATAATAAAAAGAGAATATTCTTAATTTTATCAATCAAATTAAAAGCTAAAACTGTCCGTTAGTCATTAAGATCTTTGAATAGCACGGTTTGTTACGTTAAAACTCGATTGATTAATCGATATTTTAATCAAAAATAAAATATAATAAAAATAGAATATTCTTAATCTTGTTTATCAAATTAAAGGTTAAAACTGTCCGTTAGTCATTACGGTTTTTTATTAGCACGGTTTGCCACGTATAAGTTAGTTTTTTCAAAATCGTTATATTTGCACGGAACAACTTCCAGTATTTTTAGTATCTTTAAAATTCGTTTTAACTTTCATAGAACTTGAAAATTAGAAGGAAACGTCTTCCAATTGGTTAGGAAATGTTATGGGAATTTGAGAGCTTTTTGAGAGCTTCAACATTAAGGAAATAGTAGCTTAGAAATAGAGAACTTTAAATTAAAATGTAAATTTTTTTATTTCATTATTTCAAAGATTTTCATTATATTTATTTAAAATATCACTATAAAACAAAGACTAAACTACAATAAATATTATTTAAAATTTTATTTAAGTAAAAAACACTTAATACTACTCACTTTATAGTTGTGGATATGAAAAACTTTTAATGCATGTATGTTTTCCTTCAAGCCCATACTAAACATGAAAGTTGAATAAATCAATACTCTATCCATGGCAATCATTTGCTTCAATTTGTTGTGGTTATCAACTAATCATATTATTGACTTTTATTGTATTTTCATATTACAAGAGTGCTATTATTTATCTTTTTCCAATTAGAAGAAGAATAATTCTTCAAATTTACAAAGATGTTTGAAATTTATATATATAAAGTTTAATTTTAAAAATATGTTAAAATTTTGTATATGTATTTTCAATTTTGTTTCTCATTTTCTAATAAAATCTTTATGGATATTCATATAGTGTTAAATATATTCATATAATTATTAGTACAAATTAAATTAGTAATATAGATATTGTATTTGTTGTATTGGGAGCAAATTTATTGAAATAAGATTTAAAATATATCATTATCTAAATACATTGTAATCTAAAATATTTTTTTTTATATCTTTTTAATATATTATTGTCACTCTCAACTTCAAGTTTCCAATAAATTTGGGGGAAACTTCCACTAGTTCAATACACTTGTATGAAGGTAGCCAATTATACTCACTAGAAGTTTTTAGCCATTTTTCTAAAATGATTAAATGGCCATTTCTATGGACTTTCACCATGAGTTATTAATGTGGATGTTTTTAACCATTTTTCTAAAATGACTAACTGATGGTGATTCCTATGGGCTTCACCATCAACAATTAATGTGGATGTGCTAGTTTTATTCTATTCTTGTTGTTTTTAAAACAAAATTAGTTACGGTTACTTTACTGCTCAGTGAACAAGCATGTTTATTGGATAGAACAATCAAAAGTTCTTTTGATTCTGATTTTTCTCAAATGCTTTAGGATTCCAGGGCCTACCGCATCAGGATGCTTTAGGATTCACCTACCGCATCATTATGTTGCAATGTTGCTTAGTAGGTTGTGTTGTAATTGTTAATGCGGAAAACACAATTACCAATAAGACAAACAATACAAATGCAAGCAACAAAGACACAGCAATTTACGTGGTTCACCCAAATGTTGGGCTACGTCCACCAAGCATAGGTATTGGTCATCTTATTATTC
>ML791552.1:297798-315043 GCA_009831015.1 Picea engelmannii
CTCAGTCACACACTCAGCCTCTACGGGCATACAATTAAATAGAAAAATCCATATTCTAATTTAGACGGATTGGTTACAACCGACCCGGTTTATAGGATCTAAATTTCTATTCACGGGTGAGTTTGTTGTCACCGTTTTCAACAGGTTGGATATTGATCTCGAATCTTATTGCCTATAATCCACTTGCCGTAACATTCTTATAGCAAGTTGAACATTCAATGTTGACTCATTACAGTTATTAAAAAAAATCACTATCAAAATTAGTAATTACTGCTACATCATGAGTCAGTTAATTTTTATCTTCCAATTATTGCATTTGCGTTTGTATTAGTCAAGTATCTTGCGATGATTGCGTTTGGGTGACTCAAGTATTGCCCCAACAGATGGATGAATCAGCTACAGCATATTCATACTGAATCAGCTACAGCATATTCATATTCAGAGGACAATCTCGTTTGCGTTTGTATTAGTCAAGTATTGCCCCAAGAGATGGATGAATATCTTGCGATTATTGTGTTTGGGCGACTCAAGTATTGCCCCAACAGATGGATGAATGAGTTACAACTTATTCATATTGATTACGTCTCTTACTTGAGAGGACAATCTCTTTTGTACATTGTATATGTGGGTATAGTTCGGTTGGGAGAGAAGCGGCAGACAAAAGACGGTTGGGTAGCGTGTTCGTCCATGGTTACAACAATCAGTTCTCCAGATTCCATAGTGTACATGTATGTTTCGAATATTTCGATGCAAAAATGTTTCGAATATTTTAATTTTGTTGGAAAAAGATTTTTTTTTTAAATATAGTTTTGCGCTGCCTACAAATATGATTAAAATTCAAGGAAATTTTATGTTACTATAAAATTTTACTATCAAGAATCTGATCATATGGAAAATTTTCAATACGAAAATAAATATTTAACAATGAGACACTTCTCACAGTTTTTTTTTCTAAAATAAGGAAAAAATTATCTTCAACACTTTACACTATTTTCATAATTTATATAAATATGGAATTTGAACTTGTTACTTCTCTCATGAAAATTAAAATAAATGATCTTCACATTTCCATTTATGATTTTTATCATATTCATTTATTAAATTTTTTATTTAAAAAAATAATTAATCAAATAACACATGAAAATGAGAATAGTTAAATATATTGTCAAATAGTTTTCAATAGTTAAATATATTGTCAAATAGTTTTCAAAATATTTAAATATATTGTTAAACAGTTTTCAAAATAGTTAAATATATTGTCAAATAATTTGATAATGATTTAATTAAGTTTTATTTACCCATAAAAAAAATTATATAATTTTTTGTATTTTAAATTTTTTTATTTAGTTAATAGGACTTTTTATATTTGAGTGTGAAAGATTTCAAAATAGTTAAATATATTGTTAAATAGATTTCAATTTAATTAAGTTTTATTTACCCACCAAAAAAATTATTTAATTTTTTTATTTTAAATTGTTTTATTTAGTTAATAGGACTTTTTATATTTGAGTGTGAAAGATATGTGTAATTCATTTATTACTTAACATGAAGTTGACACACATATATATAATTCATTTTAATTTTGAATTTATCATATTTTTAGAGGAATCAAATCCCTTAAAAGAAATTTGATCTCCTTAATTCATAATAAAAATAAATCTATACTAATCTCTCTCTCTCTCTCTCACACACACACACACATACACACACACACACACATATACACACACATAACCATAAAGTTCATCCCCTCATGGAGAAATAAAAGAATAGAGTGATTTCTTATCACACAGAAGGTGTTGGAGACACCATTACAATCAAAAAATTGTTAGGAAGTGCAGGCGAATCACACCAGCTTCCAATTTTTATGGAAATTGTTGGAAGATCTAAAAAAATGAATAGCCCTTTCAAATTCAATTTTGCTTGGTTAAAGTGCCCCATGTGTAGGATAGTCGGTGATGGAGTGTGTTGTTAAGCCACTCCGTGATGTTAAAGTCACCGATTCGAAACCTGCGAGGACAAAAAATCCAACCATGTTAAGGGTTGGTGTGGCTCAGGCCGGGTGCGATCCCTGAGTGATTTTGACGGCTTAGATGCCCCTGAGTCGCGATTTCTCAAGCCACAGGTTAATCGCGTAGCCAACAGGTCCCGCACAAATTAACAAACAAAAAAACTTTTGCTTGGTTAAAGGAGGAGGATTTTATTTCCTAAGTCAAAAAATATTGGATCTTCGTTAAATATTGTCAAATAGATTTCAATTTAATTAAGTTTTATTTACCCATCAAAAAAATTATTTAATTAATTTATTTATTTAATAGGACATTTTATATTTGAGTGTGAAAGATATGTGTAATTCATTTATTACTTAACATGAAGTTGACACACACACATATATAATTCCTTTTAATTTTGAATTTATCATATTTTTAGAGGAATCAAATCCCTCGTTATAAGAAATTTGATCTCCTTAATTCATAATAAATATAAATCTATACTAATCTCTCTCTCTCTCTCTCTGTCTCTCTCTCTCTCACACACACACACACACACACACACATACCCATAAAGTTCATCCCCGCATGGAGAAATAAAAGAATAGAGTGATTTCTTATCACACAGAAGGTGTTGGAGACACCATTACAATCAGAAAATGGTTAAGAAGTGCAGGCGAATCACACCACCTTCCAATTTTTATGGAAATTGTTGGAAGATCTAAAAAATTGACTAGCCCTTTCAAATTCAATTTTGCTTGGTTAAAGTAGGAGGATTTTATTTCCTAAGTCAAAAAATATTGGATCTTCGTCAACCAAAATGCAGAAGAACGAGTTGTAGTCCAATCTGCAGAAAATCTAAAAATACTAAAAAAGGCCATAAGGGAGTGGGCACGTCAGAAGAGACAAAAGGACAAACACAACCTAATTGATGCTAAAGTAGCCCTTCAATCTATATATGAATCAGAGGGTGGGGGTTATGCTTTCCCTGAGTCAAAAGAGGAATTGTTAGCATTGGAAAAGAAGCGAAGAGAACTTTTGGAAGAAAAGGAGAATACATGGATGTTAAAAAGTTGATTCTATCATATGTGTGTTTAAAATATTCCTTGCAATCTTTTCTTAGAGTTCAACATAGTATTTTTGTAGGAAGCCTCCTCTTGCTAAGTTATTTAAACTTCACAATCATCACAGTATCATTATAAAAAATGGTGACAAATACAACTCATCACTGGTGGAAGCAAACTTCATTCTACAATCTGATTTTTAACCAAAGAAACTGTGGATATTAAGTTGAAGGAATTTAGCAATCTTTGAGTGTTTTAATTTTCTTTCTTAGACACATAAATATTATTTCAAGTTCATAAGTCAAAACTGAGTTTTCTTACAAAGATTTTTTCTTTCTTTTGAAACAACCCTTTGTGACCAGAGTATCCACCATTGAAGTTGTGAACCTTAGATTGAAGGAATTTAGCTTATACTATTTTTGTTTTATTTAAGTTAATGAATGTGGGATATCCCTAAAATGTGTTAGAACTTGATCTCCAACTTCAAATTAAATCTTTCTCCTCTATTGATCAACTCTGTGCTTGTATTCATTGTTCCTCCTCTTCAATTGCTCCTTGATCTGATTACGAAGTTGTTTCATTTCTTCAGCGAATTCTTCGGCTCCTGTGCTCCTAAATTTTCTCTACCCCATATCTCTTAAATCCTACACTCCTATTGGATTCATTCCATACACGATTTGAAATGGACTTTTCCCAGTGCTTTTGTTCACTGAGTCATTATACGCAAATTCTGCTTGTGCTAGAATTTGATCCCACTGACTACGGAGTTTAGTGACCAAACTCCTTAGCAAATATCCTAAGCTTCTATTCACCACTTCAGTCTTTCCATATGTTTTTGCATGATATGAAGAACTAAAAGATAGCTTCATCCCCAACTTTTTCCACAATGTCCTCTAGAAATGACCAACAAAATTGGTATCCCTGTCTGAAACTATACTCCTACGCAACCCATTGAGTCTCACAACCTCTCTGGAAAAAAAAATTGCAACATGTGTTGCATCACTGGTCTTATGGCATGGGATAAAGTGTTCCATTTTTGAAAATATGTCCACTACCACAAATATGGAATCAATTCATCTTTGTTTCCTTGGAAATCCCAACATGAAATCCATACTTATTGCATCCCAAGGCCTCTCTCGAATAGGAAATGAATGATACAACCCAGTGTTCTACTTCTTCCCCTTAGCATACTCACAAATATTACATTTGTTTATAAATATTTTCACCTCTCCTCTCATACCTAGCCAATAATATGAACCGGTTAATTGGGAAAATGTTTTGTCATGGCTGAAATGTCTGGCTAGATCTCAGTTATGATTTTCCTTCAACAAATTCTCCCTCATAGAGCATCTTGGTATTCACAACTGGCACCCTTTAAAAAAAAACCCATCTTGAATCACGTATTCGGCCCACTGGCCTCTATCTCTAAGTAAAGGATTATCATACACTTTGTATGCCTCTCTGAAATCTAGATCACTATGGTACATTTCCTTAAGGTGATCAAAAGCCAAAGTTCTGACCTGAAATTATTGAAGAATTAAAATCCTCTTGCTCAATGCATCAACAACCTTGTTAGCATTACTAGAAATGTGTTTAATGAAAAAAGTGAAATTTTGGATAAATACTATCCACTTGGCATGTCTCTAGTTTAACTTCTCTTGTTTGGTTATGAATTGCAAAGCTTGGTTATCGCTATACAAAACAAAATCCTTTGGTACGAAATAATGCCTCCACTTCTTCAAGGCTTGAATTATGGCATAGAACTCTTTGTCGTATGTGGAGAACTTCTTCTTGGCTTCACTCAACTTCTCACTGAAATATGCAACATGCATATTCTCTTGACTTAAGACCTCTCCAATTGCAACTCCACTCACATTACATCTCACTTGAAATGTCTTTTTGAAATCCGGTAATACCAGAATGAGTTCTTTCGTTATCTTCTCCTTCGGTATATTAAAGCTCCTCTCAACATATTCTGTCCATTTGAAAGACTTGTGTCTTTTTTTCATTGTATCCATTATTTCAGCACTAATCCCACTAAAATTCTGATGAAATTCTGATAAAAACTTGCTAGTCCATGCAAGATTCTTACCTCAAAGATAATCTTTGGTGATTGCCATTATTGGATTGCTTTCACCTTTTCGAGATCCATCTTCAATTCATTTGAAGAAATCACAAAACCTAAATATATGAGTTTTGTCTTCATGAAAGAGGACTTTCTCAGATTAATTAACAACTTCTCTTCTTGTAACCTCCTCATTACCAATGTCAAATGTCTCAAATACTCCTCGTTAGTATTTCTAAATACCAGTATATCATCTAGATACACGATCACGAAGTTACCAATGAAATATTTTGACACTTCATTCATCAGCCTCATAAAAGTACTCGGGCCGTTTGTTAAGCCAAATGGCATAAAAAACCATTGATAAAACCCCTCATTTCTCTTGAATGTTGTTTTCCACTCATCACCTTCTCTCATCCTTATCTGGTGATATCCACTTTTCAAATCTATCTTTGAAAAATAGTTCTCTCTGGTTAGGAAATCCATCAAGTCATCTATCCCTGGCAATGGAAATCTGTATCTGATGATGATATTGTTTATGTCCCTCGAGTCCATACACATTCTCCATCTTCCATCCTTCTTTGGACTCAACACAGTCAGTATTGCACATGGACTCAAGCTTTCTCTGACCAATCCTTTGTCTAACAGATCCTGAACATGTCTCTTCACCTCCTCATTCTCTTGAGTTTTCAATCTGTACGCTACTTTGTTTGGAAAAATCGCTCCTGGTATCAAGCCAATGTGATGATTGATACTTTTGGTAGGTGCCAATGAGTTTGGCAGCTCATCCAATACTATATCAAAAAAATTCCCCAACAATTCCTGAACTTCCTCAGGAAAATATTCCATCGAAGTACAGGTAAGGATAACCCTCAACTTCCTTATTACAACGAACTGCATATCATGTTCTTTCTTTACTTCACTTAGGGTTTCCTTCCCACTCATGATAAGTATGCTCATGCTAGCTTCATCCTTTACCTTATTTTTTTCAATTAGCAGTAATATATGTGTCCTACCATTCTTCTCAAAAGTATAGGTATTTCATCTCCCATTGTGAATGACATACATGTCATACTGCCATGGTCTCCCCAACAAAACATGACATACATCCATGGGAATCACATCACACAGGATTTCATCCCTATACCCTCTTATCTTAAATTCAAACAAACATTGTTTAGTGATTGTTACCCTCTTATCTAGCTTCTCCACCATATCTGTGGATACTAAGTTTTCAGTTCTCCCACTGTCAATTATCACCTTGCAAAATTTGTCCTTCATTTTGCAGGTTGTCTTGAACAAACTATTCCTCTGTGATGGATTTTCAGTCTCTGGTTCTTGCTTCAAGAGAACCTTCTTCATTGTCAATTATTTCCCATCCTCTTCTCCTTCTTCCTCAACATCTCACTTTTGTGCTTCCGAAATGTGAGCTTCACCTCCTCCTTTATTCCTCTCGGTACAATCCCAAGACATATGCCATGTCTTTCCACATGCATAACATATCACTTCTCCTCCTCTACCTCTTCCTCTTCCTATGGGAAAAGAGTTTCTACCGCCACTCTGCCTTCCTCAGGAACTTCCCACTCTCTCAGAGTGATTATGTGGTTTCTGTGCCTCATCCTTGGGCTTATGTGCTTTATCCTAGGAAAATCCTTTGCCTCTGTTCAATCTTTGACCTCTATTTTGTTGACTCTGCTTCCTGGCCAACTTCTTTTTTTCTTTCAACCCAATTTGGTACGCATCCTCTATTGTTTTGACTGTCGCCATGTTGATTTTGTCCTGCATATCATATCTCAGTCAATTTATGTATCTTTCTATATCATTCCATGGATGTATCTTCCACACACAAGTTCTTGCTATCTCTTCCAAGCTTACGAGTCGAAATAGACTCCATCAACACACTCCTTGTAGACGCTATGCACTCCTTGCACTCGCTCATAGAAGAGAAAAAAATTGAAACTTATTCAATATTTACAATGACTCATATATTCAACCTTGTAAATGCATTCATGGATACAAAAACATGGAATAACAGAGAAATGAAAACAACCAAAAGGTCTACCTTTCATTCATTCAGATAAACACAATAATAACACGCATTTGGAACAATATTCCTCTTCTATATTCATTCAAATGAACTTGCATATATTCATACAATATTTCTCTCTATCTCCGAGCTCTTTACTACAATGGAAATCTACACATTAGATTCAACAACCTCTCAAAAACCTTACTACTGGGTAGCATTAAAAATCTTTATACAAAGGGACTCTTCGATTCTTTCCCTCCAACTCCTCTACATCTATCCTATCTAAATTAATTGTTATCAACTACATAACATTTATTACAATAAATATCAAGTCAGATAGATAAGAGTGAGCGCTCTAGATCTGTGTTGCAATCATTTCATATTAAATCAAAATATATCCCCCCATCAATCTTACACGATGGCTCATCCTCCGATCATTAAATATTTTCATAACTTAAAAATCTTTTTGAGATATTACATTAATACACTGATCTTTGAAATTCAAAATATTTCAAAATACACACTAGTGCGCTGAGCTGTCCTCCATGCATACTTTGTTGGTGATGCTCCTACATAAAAAATGTAGTCTAAGTCTCTATGCAACATCCATTCTCATGAATTTGTGAGTAGTGTCACTATCCACCATGGCTAGCATTGATTTCCCATTGAATTATGCTTGAACATAACTAATTCTTCTCACGCTAGGGTCTCGACTTGTTGTATAGTATGCCTCCATGCACCCAAAACCTATAGCACTCCCACGAATGAGTTATCCACTTTCTTCAATGAACAATTCTTAGCATATTTCTCTTTCACACATATCTGAAAACAAATCGGTTTTTTCTCCCTTTATGAATCTTCCTACTTGGCATTTTCTTCACTATCTTTGGATGCCTTAAAATTTCCATTATCCTTCGTCTTCTTTTCTTCATTCTCACTTTGGGTGTCTTCACTACTCCTAATACCTATCTTGGCTTCGCATTTTAAGTCAAACAATTTGTCTACCATAGTGATTACTCTCGCAAGACTTTGCACATTATGGAATTTCAATTCGCTTTGTTCCAGGGGCTACAAACCATTCATGAAGTGGAATTTTTTTTCTTCTGTCCGACATATCCTTGGTATCCAACATGAGGCCAATGAACTCCTTGATATAGGTATAGATCTTACCATCATGCTTAAAGACAACAAATGATTTCTTATGATTCAAGCTTGTTGATTTTAACCTTGTAGAATATTTACTACAAATGGATTTTTAGTAAAAGAACAAAAAATATACAATGACAAATACAAACATTACACAAATATTTTTCCCCTGAAAACCCAAACCAGGTAAAGCAACATATTCTATATTCATTCATTGTGATACATTTTTTACAATACAATATACATATAGGAACCAGGTAAAGCAACATATTCTATATTCATTCATTGTGATACATTTTTTACAATACAATATACATATAGGAGCTAGCGGCATCTAAAACCCTAACCCACTGATTTGGATTAGTCAACAACCCTAATTCCTTAACGGAAATATAAAACAATTGGAAAAGAAACTATGTGCCAAAAACCACCTAAATATGTGACATGTTTCTCGAAGCACAATATAACACTACTACCCGTGCAAATAATATAACACATACCCAAAAAAAAATCCTTAATTTCTATTGAAGTGACTTGACTTAAAGTATAAGTGGGATGATATGTTGAATGATCCTAGAATCATATGTCTTCAAGTCTTCATAGGACCATGCAAAAACATATTGATACTACTACCGTTGCAAAGAATATAACACATACCCAAAAAATATTGGTTTCTTCGACCAAACTATGCCTTCAAAGATGTTTTCATCTCTACCCAGTTTTTTATCTTCTCTATGGTTCAACCAACTAATAAATCTTCCACCTAGTTTCTCCACCAAAATTTCAGTCCCTGTCAAGAACACTACAACAATGTTTACCTTGGCTTCATCTAGACTTTTATTCAATTTCTCCAAGTACTTCTCCATGTCCCATCAAAATTTTCCCAACAACAAAGCTTTGTAGGTAAAATTTTATGGTTCAACTTATCTCATCTTAAAACTTATTTTCATGACAGATGAGCTTAGCCGACTCGTTGCAGCCCACTTTAACAATGTAATGGTATCTTCTTGATCTTCAAATTTTGGGTGATCGATTACAAAGCATCCTATATTGTCTTGAGTTTGTCTTGGAAATCATCGATTAGTGTGTTGGTGATCATATTCACATTTTCATGGATCTCCCACCTAGGATGATTAAAATCATGTAACAATCTTCTCATCTCAACCTCCAAACGTTCGACCTTATCACCTTGTTGATATATTGTTTTCTTCATCTGTTTTATTGTGTTCTCTAGAGAAATGAGGTGGTACTTCATCCTGAATGTCTTGGGATCCTTATTTGTGTCAGTTTCTTCTACATGCAACCCATCCATGTCTGAACCTTTAAGTATCTTTACCATTTCTGTAAGGTGCCAATAAATCACTTCAAGAATTCACCAAAACTTGGGTCCAAATATTCACTCAAATCAGTTGACTTCACTTTGCAACTTTGACTATCCCCAAAGTGGGTCCTTAACCTGCTTAACCATGTGATGAGCCTATTAGAATCCTTCAACTAGGCCATCCCAGTTTTCTTCCTTCACAGTTCACGATCTAACCCTCCCAAGGTGTGCCTTGCTACAATCTCCAAACTTGTTATGAAACCGATTGCCTTCAAGTATGTTCTTCCACTCTGTCACAGATGAGAAATATGCTCTAATACCATTTTTCATGAAGGTGACGGATGGTGAAGAGTTTCACCAAAATTTCTCCACTAAATTGTTCACAACCAGTTCCGATACCATCTATCATGCCCTCACAACTGACGCTCAAGGTGAAACTGACTTGGCACACCCAAGTCACCTGATGACTTGAGGTTCATGCGACACTGTAACTTTTTCACCTCAATGGTGAGGCCAATCCTATTGTACTCATCTCAGACTATGCCTTAACAGTTAGAATATTTTATTAATTGAAAACATGATAACATTCCAAACACTTAGAACAATTCACAAGTAACAGTACACTCTGCAAGATATTATGTAAAGGGTTGGGCGACCCAACTGGCATGACACCCAGAGTATAGTTACAATATGCAAATACAATAAGGAAATTGAGCATGTAGATTGTGTCCCAACCAGAAATGTTTACAATGGAGTGCGCTCTCTCAAAAAATACATATAACACATACACCTGTTACGATACAAATTCAACCTGCAGACTGTCTCTTTGTCACAGAATTCCATCGCACCAAAGTGCACCCATCCCATCTCTCCTCCTCATGCCCAGAACCAAACACTTAGCCATATTTGTGCTTGTTTGTGTGCTGCGCATCACACTATTTCCTTCTATTGTCTATACCACAGACTCAACCCTTAGCCGAATTTCGACCTCACCCAAACCTTTTTCGAATCATCCCATGTGATCCTTGGTTTCTTTATTTATGATCCGACTTCCTTCCTTTGATCTGATTGATGCCTCCTCGATATTTTTTTCTTTAGAAATTATTTCTTGCATATGCATTTTGTTTCAACTCTAAGAATTATAAAACTCAGTGTGTGTTTGTGATACTATATCTATACCTATTCCATAAGGCTGTAGCAATAACATTGCATTGGATTAAATAATTCAATTTTGGGAAAAAAAGGTTTGTATTGATGGATTGATTTTGATTTTGAAAAAACTTTTGTATTGATGGATTGATTTTGATTTTGAGAATAAAGATTTTTTTAGGAGATTAAATTCTATCTAATTAAATTTCCTTTTCATATGAATGAAAAATTTAAAATGTGGTGTTGAGTGCTAAGAAGAAGAAAACCCACCCAAGTCCTGCCATGGAGTTGTCCTTCATCTTCAGTACTTATAATTGGATCTTGAGTACTTATAATTGGATCTTGAGTTTAAGCCTTGTTGATTCAAGATTCTCACAAAGTTTCATTTGTGTGCTTCTTCTTCTCCCTACCTTTGATTGTAAATGAGTGATGTATGAAATTGAATAAGAAATATGGTGTTGAATGGGTTTCCTTGAAGGAATAACTCTTTTGAACATTACGTCCATTTTCCTGGGAAGAATTTAGATCCTAGTTGAGTCTTTCTACTTAATGCCACAATAGCAACTAATTCCCAAGCCTTGAAGCTCATGCTTGACACAAGTAATCCACATTTCTTCCCATCAAGTAAATGCATAAAGGTGTTATGGAATAGAAAGTTCACAGTATAAAAAAAAACAAGACTACGTCCTTCCATACCTCATTTTTTTTTAATATTCGACCTCAGATTGGAAGAATCGACCATGAAGGTTTGGATTTTATGATAACTTCCTATGATTACATGTCTAAAGGATTGATCAACACCTCCACTAGCTAAAGAAGCAATAGTAAGGTGTTGACATTGTTTCTTACATATGCATTTTCTTTAGCTCGAAAAAGTGTAAATTTACTTTCATCAAATGGTTTGGTCGTTTTTATGGGTGTCTTCCTTTTACTTTGTATTGGTCCTACATTTTCACATTCTAGAGAGAACAAGGTAGCTGAAATGATGCAAGTCAAAAACAATAAATACTAAACACCTTAATAAAAATATGTCTTTGTAATAAACATTGAATAAGTTTAATTTTAAGTATTACACTTGCTAATAATTGATGCTAATAATTGATGATGCTCATAGCCACTTTGTAACATTTTTTTTTGGCCAAAAATCAACAATTCTGTTTTTAATTCTAATTCTATAATTTTGTTTTTATTTTTTCTTAGTATTTCTCTCTATAATATATATTTATCACCCCAACAATAAATAAATAAAATACATAGATTCATCTTACTTGCTCATTAAATAAATAAAAAACAACCCAGTTTGATTTTTTTAAATTTGTCTTGGTGTTTAATTGATTCGAGCTATTAGTCAGCTAATAAAAATGAGTATCAATCCATTTTAATCTTATATCATATCAATGCACCTTCATATTTTTATCATTTTCGTTTATGCTTCTTGTCGTAACATTTCAGAACCTCACTTACATATTGTAAAATAAAGACTCCCATCCTCAGTCCACTGAAGGAGGTAGCTGGATCTTGTCTTTACATGGATTTCCAATCCAAATAACTACTCTGATAAAAAATTTAGATTTTTTTAGGTTAGGTATTGGAAAATCGGGACTCCCATCTCGACTGAGACAGTTGTTTGTTTCCAAGCATGGATTTCCAATCCAAATAATCTAAAAAAATCTTTACACAGTATGGATTTTCCATCCAAATAACTTAAAAAAAACTTTGATAGTTTTTTAAGTAAGGTAATGGAAAATCGGGACTCCCATCTCGATGGAGGCAGCTGGATATTTCCCAGCATGGATTTCCAATCCAAATAACCTAAATTTTATATTGTTTTATCATTTTCTAAAAGTGGTTAGCAAATGTTACCTAGTTTTCAATGTTCCAGAAAAATAAAGAGTCCACTGCTCTCTCTTGCTTATTTTTGTCGACTAGTTTAGAAGGCATTTCTCTATTTCGACTTCAGAATTCCACTCTGCTGTTTAAGATGTTTTTGTTAGCTTCTGTTAAGTTCCAATTTTCATGCATAGGGTTGCGATACAACGGTGGATTTCTGGCCTTTTCATAATCTCTAATTTCCATATTCCACGAGACGATAGGGTTCCGATGGGAAAATGGCAGCTAGGGTTTCAATAGCTCATGAAAATTTAATCTTGAATTGTCTTATAATAATCCATAACTAATATAAATGATGAGAAAATTACATCGATCCACGTATAGTAATAATTAACAATGAATAAATTGGACCGATGAAAGAAAAGCCATAAAAAAGGTTGATGTGCCAGAATGATTATCCAGTAGAACGAAAAATCATATGGTTTGACAAAGTTGTTTCAAATCCTGTCATCCACATTTTCATTTTTCACACATTCAGATTGCTTAAATATAAGTCGTTTTATGGCTTTTCTCAGATTCAGATAGCAGCTTTTGACAGTGTTTAGCCTTGTTGCTAGTTTCAACATCAGTGTTATTGAGATGGTTAGATTGATTGGATGGTCTGGTTAAAATTCTAAAAGCTCCAAACCCTAAATTCGTTGCATCTGCTGCTTTCATAGCTCAGTTGGTTAGAGTTGTAGGTCATGAGTTTAACTCTGATGGAAAGCATTCCGATCTTGTCCACTCTAACTCTATTTTGTATACTTAGATGATTATAAACCCTAACCTATTTCTTTAAACTTTGTTGATAGCATGCAAGCCTAATCCAGGCTTTGATAAAACAAGTCACGGGTACGATATTTTTCAATGGCTCGCTCGCTAAAAAAAAGTCAATTTGATAATTACGTCATGTCGATGGTAATTAAGTCTATTTAAAACTCTATTAATTAATCATTTAATAAAAAATAAAATATAATAAAATTATAATATTATTAATCCTGTCTATCAAATTAAGGACTAAAACTGTCCATTAGTCATTAAGGTTTTTTATTAGTACTGTTTGCTACTTACAAGTCTTTTTTAAATGTATGTATGTTTTTTTTCAGGCCCATACTAAACATAAAAGTTGAATAAATCAATACTCAATCCATGCCAAGCATTTGCTCCAATTTGTTGTGGCTATCAACCAATCATATCATTGACTTTTATTATATTTTCATATTACAAGAGTAATACTATTTATCTTTTTCCAATCACGACAAGAATAATGCTTCAAATTTACAAAGATGTTTAAAGTTTATATATGTAAAGTTTAATTTTATAAAGATGTTAAAATTTTGTATATGTATTTTCAATTTTGTTGCTCATTTGCTAATCAAATCTTTATCAATATTAAAGTTTTCATATTATATTAAATAAATTCATATAATTATTAATACAAATTAAATTAATAATTTAGATATTATAATTGTTCCATAAAAGGAAGTTTATTGAAATAAGATTTAAAATTTGTCATTATCTTTTTTTAATGTTTTTTAATATATATTATTATATATAACTTATATATATTTTTATATATAATTTCTACTAGTTGGAAGACACTAGTATGTTCCCAACTTTGCCACCTTTCACCATTACTAATTAATGTGAAAGTTTTAAGCCATTTTTCTAACATGGTTAACTGATGGGAATTCACCATCACTTATTAATGTGAAATTTTTTAGCCATTTTTCACCATCAGCAATTAATGTGGATGTGTTAGTTTTATTTTGCTTGTTTTCAAAGAAAGAATTAGTTACAGCTACCTCAAGGCTCAGTGAACGAGTATGTATATTGGATAGTGATAAATTGTGAAGCAAGAAATGCAGAGAGAAAGAATAGAGAAGAAATAATATTCAGTATATTGAGAACGTAACGAGAAAGTACAATGAAAAGAATTAATGAAGTAGTAATGTGCAAAGGGGAAATAGCTAAGCTAAATAGGCTCAAGCAAATCAACAAAAGAAAGTACAACTGCCCAGGACAACTCATAGTGTACAGTCAGACTGTTGAGGTTACATTATATTTAACACTCCCTCTTAAACTCAATAATTACAAACATCAGCACTAATTATGCCCAAGTGTTGTCTCTGAAAATCAAAAACAGATTTTCCCAATTGCTTTGTGAAGATATCTGCGAGTTGATCTCGAGAACCATAGAATTGAAGTGCAATATCACCATTATTGACTAGCTCGCAGATAAAGTGAAAGCAAGTGTCAATGTGTTTGTTTTTCTTGTGAAACACATCATTTTTGGATAGAGCTATTGTTGAAGTATTGTCACAGAAAATAGGAGTTGGATCATTTTCTCTATGTGACATATCTTTCAATATTCTTCTCAACCACATAGCTTGACAAGAAGCTGAGGTAGCAACAACATAGTTGCTGTAAGATATAACAAACTGCCTACTAAACTTTTGTACAAGGTAGGGTCCACTATAGGGCCTTCATCTTTCTTTCTCAATTTTGTGCCTAGGGGTATACGAGTTTCTTCCCCCAAAAATATTTCATTATGCCAAGATCTGTCATCTCAAACTCAGATTGCATGGCATGTTTAAAACTTCTTAACGCAAGATTTCCAGTATATATCATGTCATCAACATATAAACATACAATCAAAATTTTACCATGCTGATCAGTTTTGGTGTAAAGAGTTGGCTCATTTTGACTTCTGCTGAAACCACTTTTGATCAGATAAGTGTCAATTCTGCTATACTAACCTCTTGGAGCTTTCTTTAAGCCATACAAGGCTTTCTTCAACCGATATACTTTTGTTGGCTTCTCTTGGACTTCATATCTAGGTGGTTGATCAACATAAACTTCTTCTTCTAAGAAACCATTTAGGAAGGATGACTTGACATCCATCTGGTATACTTGCCATTTATGTTGGGCTCCTTATTGTCAATAGAGTTCTAACAGTGTCTAACCTTGCTACTGGAGCAAAAGTTTCACCATAGTCAGTACCAGGTTGTTGTGAGAATACTTTGGCAAAAGGTCCTGCCTTGTGTTTTTTGATCTGTCCTTTTTCATTAAGTTTAGTTTTGTAAACCCACTTGACACCAATACTTTTCTTGTGACTTGGAAAATCAACAAGATCCCATGTCTTGTTCTTCTCAATGGAGTCAATTTCTTGGTTCATGTCTTAAACCCAATGTGGCTCCTTAGCATCTTCTTTAAAAGATGTAGGTTGACATGACATTAATGCAAAAAGATTGTGTTGTTCAAAATCATCCAACTACTGCCCCCGGGGGGGGCAGCTCAATTGGCTAGTGCCGTGAAAATGAAGTTCCATGAGGTTTAAAGTTCAACTCCTCCCGACTTACAATGTGTCTCACGTAAGGGGCATCGTGGGAACATCTGGAGGTTATAGTGGTAGCAGTTGGATAATACGACCATGTGTAATGCGAGCACATGCCCAACTAGTTGTTGATTCCGCCAGACATAAATAATAATAATAATAATAATCATCCAACTGTTGATGGATTTCTCTAAAACTTCGAGTTCTCTAATTTTGAATTTCAGAGGATGAGTCTCTGCTTGAAGTTGAGTTATCTTGAGAATTTTCATATCGTCCTTGTACCTGCAATCTTGGAAGAACAGGTAGAGGTATTTGTTGTCCTGAATTTTCTGTGTTTTTAGAACTTGGCATCAATGGATTTTGACTGTCTAGTTGCTGATTTTCTAATTCATTCCAGAATTGATTTTCCAGAAATTTTACATCTTTGTTGAGAATTAGTTTCTTGGAGATTGGATTGTAAAGCATGTAGGCTTTATATGTTTCACTATATCCAGTAAAGATACATTTCTCACTTCTATCGTCTAGTTTCCTCCTTAATTCAGAAGGTATGTGAGCGTATGCTATACATCTGAATGTCCTTAGATGTGCAACATTTAGCTTTGTTCCACTCCATGCTTCTTGAGGGACTTTCATCTTTAGACTTGTGGTTGGAGATCTATTCAAGAGATAAACTGAGCATGCTACTGCTTCAGCCCAAAAAATATTTGACAAACTTTTCTTTTTCAGAAGTGTTCTTGCCATATTCATTATTGCCTGATTTTTCATTTCAGCCACTCCATTCTATTGTGGAGTATAATTGGTTGTTGTTTGCATGATAATGCCTTGTGATTTGCAGAAATTTGAAAATTCATTGGAGTTGTATTCTCCTCCTCCATGAGACCTGAGTGGTTTTATATATTTGCCACTCTGTTTTTCAGCTTCTACTTTGAATTCCTTGAATTTTTCAAAAGTTTCAGACTTGTGTCTGAGAAAATAGATCCAGATTTTCCTACTAAAATCATCAATAAACATTAGAAAGTAAAAGCTACCACCTATTGACTCTATTTACGTTGGTCCACATAGGTCATTGTGAACTAGTTCAAGATGTTGTTTGGCTTGATTGGATGATTGTGGAAAACTAGTTCTCTTATATTTTCCAAGTATGCAAGACTCACATGGGGAATTTTGTTCTTTGAAGATGGGAAGACCTTTGACCATGGAGTGCTTCTGAAGAAGACTTAGACTCTTAAAGGGTAGATGTCCAAATCTTGTATGCCAAACCATTGTTTCATTCA
>ML791552.1:325642-355661 GCA_009831015.1 Picea engelmannii
TTATTTAGTTAATAGGATTTTTTATATTTGAGTGTGAAAGATATGTGTAATTCATTTATTACTTAACATGAAGTTGACACACACATATATATAATTCATTTTAATTTTGAAATTATCATATTTTTAGAGGAATCAAATCTCTGGTTATAAGAAATTTGATCTCCTTAATTCATAATAAATATAAATTTATACTAATCTCTCTCTCTCTCTCTCTCTCTCACACACACACACACACACACACACACACACACACACCCATAAAGTTCATCCCCGCATGGAGAAATAAAAGAATAGAGTGATTTCTTATCACACGAAAGGTGTTGGAGACACCATTACAATCAGAAAATGGTTAGGAAGTGCATACGAATCACACCACCTTCCAATTTTTATGGAAATTGTTGGAAGATCTAAAAAATTGACTAGCCCTTTCAAATTCAATTTTGCTTGGTTAAAGGAGGAGGATTTTATTTCCTAAGTCAAAAAATATTGGATCTTCGTCAACCAAAATGCAGAAGAACGAGTTATAGTCCAAATTGCAGAAAATCTAAAAATACTAAAAAAGGCCATAAGGGAGTGGGCAGGTCAGAAGAGACAAAAGGACGAACACAACCTAATTTATGCTAAAGTAGCCCTTCAATCTATATATGAATCAGAGGGTGGGGGTTATGCTTTCCCTGAGTCAAAAGAGGAATTGTTAGCATTGGAAAAGAAGCGAAGACAGCTTTTGGAGGAAAAGGAGAATACATGGATGTTAAAAAGTTGATTCTATCATATGTGTGTTTAAAATATTCCTTGCAATCTTTTCTTAGAGTTCAACATAGTATTTTTGTAGGAAGCCTCATCTTGATAAGTTATTTAAACTTCACAATCATCACAATATCATTGTAAAAAATTGTGACAAATACAACTCATCACTGGTGGAAGCAAACTTCATTCTACAGTCTGATTTTTAACCAAAGAAATCGTGGATATTAAGTTGAAGGAATTTAACAATCTTTGAGTGTTTTAATTTTCTTTCTTAGACACATAAATATTATTTCAAGTTCATAACTCAAAATTGAGTTTTCTTACAAAGATTTTTTCATTCTTTTGAAACAACCCTTTGTGACGAGTATCCACCATTGAAGTTGTGAACCTTAGATTGAAGGAATTTAGCTTATACTATTTTTGTTTTATTTAAGTTAATGAATGTGGGATATCCCTAAAATGTGTTAGAACTTGATCTCCAACTTCAAATTAAAGCTTTCTCCTCTATTGATCAACTCTGCGCTTCTATTCATTGTTGCTCCTCTTCAATTGCTCCTTGATCCGATTATGAATTTCTTGCATTTCTTCAGCGAAGTCTTCGGCTCATGTGCTCCTAAATGTTCTCTGCCCCATATCTCTTAAATCCTACACTCCTCTTGGATTCATTCCATACACGATTTGAAATGGACTTTTCCCAGTGCTTTTGTTCACTGAGTCATTATACGCAAATTCTACTTGTGCTAGAATTTGATCCCACTGACTATGGAGTTCAGTGACCAAACTCCTTAGAAAATATCCTAAGCTTCTATTCACCACTTCAGTCTGTCCATATGTTTTTGGATGATATGCAGAACTAAAAGATAGCTTCATCCCCAACATTTTCCACAATGTCCTCTAGAAATGACCAGCAAACTTGGTATCCTTGTCTGAAACTATACTCCTACGCAACCCATTGAGTCTCACAACCTCTCTGGAAAAAAAACTTGCAACATGTGTTGCATCACTGGTCTTATGGCATGGGATAAAGTGTTCCATTTTTGAAAATATATCCACTACCACAAATATGGAATCAGTTCATCTTTGTTTCCTTGGAAATCCCAACATGAAATCCATACTTATTGCATCCCAAGGCCTCTCTCGAATAGGCAATGAATGATACAACCCATTGTTCTACTTCTTCTCCTTAGCATTCTCACAAATATTATATTTGTTTATAAATATTTTCACCTCTGCTCTCATACCTAGCCAATAATATGAACCGGTTAATTGGAAAAATGTTTTGTCATGGCTGAAATGTCTGGCTAGATCTCAGTTATGATTTTCCTTCAACAAATTCTCCCTCATAGAGCATCTTGGTATTCACAATTGGCACCCTTTAAAAAAAAACCCATCTTGAATCACGTATTCGGCCCACTGGCTTCTGTCTCTGAGTAAAGGATTATCACATGCTTTGTATGCCTCTCTGAAATCTAGATCACTGTGGTACATTTCCTTAAGGTGATCAAAAGCCAAAGTTCTGACCTAAAATTATTGAAGAATTAAAATCCTCTTGCTCAATGCATCAACAACATTGTTAGCATTACTAAAAATGTGTTTAATGAAAAAAGTGAAATTTTGCATAAATACTATCCACTTGGCATGTCTCTAGTTTAACTTCTCTTGTCTGGTTATGAATTGCAAAGCTTGGTTATCGCTATACAAAAAAAACTCCTTTGGTACGAAATAATGCCTCCACTTCTTCAAGTCTTGAATTGTGGCATATAACTCTTTGTCGTATGTGGAGAACTTCTTCTTGGCTTCACTCAACTTCTCACTGAAATATGCAACAGGCCTATTCTCTTGACTTAAGACCTCTCCAATTGCAACTCCACTCACATTACATCTCACTTGAAATGTCTTTTTGAAATATGGTAATACCAAAATCAGTTCTTTCGTTATCTTCTCCTTCGGTATATTAA
Source organism: Picea engelmannii (assembly GCA_009831015.1). NCBI lineage: Eukaryota > Viridiplantae > Streptophyta > Pinopsida > Pinales > Pinaceae > Picea > Picea engelmannii. The sequence continues at coordinate 328,348 of ML791552.1, forward strand.
AGCTCCTCTCAACATCTTCTGTCCATTTGAAAGACTTGTGTCTTTTTTTCATTGTATCCATCATTTCAGCACTAATCCCACTAAAATTCTGATGAAATTCTGATAAAAACTTGCTAATCCATGCAAGCTTCTTACCTCAAAGATAATCTTTGGTGATTTCCATTATCTGATTGCTTTTACCTTTTCGAGATCCATCTTCAATTCATTTTAAGAAATCACAAAACCCAAATATATGAGTTTTGTCTTCATGAAAGAGGACTTTCTCAGATTAATCAACAACTTCTCTTCTTGTAACCTCCTCGTTACCAATGTCAAATGTCTCAACTACTCCTCCTTAGTATTGTTAAATACCAGTATATCATCTAGATACACGATCACGAATTTACCAATGAAATATTCTGACACTTCATTCATCAGCCTCACAAAAGTACTTGGGGAGTTTGTTAAGCCAAATGGCATAAAAAACCATTGATAAAAACCCTCATTTCTCTTGAATGTTGTTTTCCACTCATAACCTTCTCTCATCCTTATCTGGTGATATCCACTTTTCAAATCTATCTTTGAAAAATAGTTCTCTCTGGTTAGGAAATCCATCAAGTCATCCATCCTTGGCAATGAAAATTTGTATCTGATGGCGATATTGTTTATGTCCCTTAAGTCCATACACATTCTCCATCTTCCATCCTTGTTCAGACTCAACACACTGAGTACTGCACATGGACTCAAGCTTTCTCTGACCAATCCTTTGTCTAATAGATCCTGAACCTGTCTCTTCACCTCCTCGTTCTCTTGAGTTTTCAATCTATACGCTACTTTGTTTCGCAGACTCGCTCCTGGTATCAAGCCAATGTGATGATTGATACTTCTGATAGGTGGCAATGAGTTTGGAAGCTCATCCAATACTATATCAGAAAAATTCCCCTACAATTCCTAAACTTCCTCTGGAAAATATTCCATCGAAGTACAGGTAAGGATAACCCTGAGCTTCCTTATTACAACGAACTACACATCATGTTCTTTCTTTACTTCACTTTGGGTTTCCTTCCCACTCATGATAAGTATGCTCATGCTAGCTTCATCCTTTACCTTATTTTTTTCAATTGGCAGTAATATATGTGTCCTACCATTCTTCTCCAAAGTATAGGTATTTCATCTCCCATTGTGAATGACATACATGTCATACTGCCATGGTCTCCCCAACAAAACATGACATACATCCATGGGAATCACATCACACAGGATTTCATCCCTATACCCTCTTATCTTAAATTCAAACAAACATTGTTTAGTGATTGTTACCTGATGACCTTTCTGCAACCATATGACTTTGTACGGCATTGGGTGTATAGTCATCTCCAGATATAGCTTCTCCACCATATCTGTGGATACTAAGTTTTCATCTCTCCCACTATCAATTATCACCTTGCAAACTTTGTCCTTCATTTTGCAGGTTGTCCTGAACAAACTATTCCTCTGTGATGGATTTTCAGTCTCTGGTTCTTGCTTCAAGAGAACCTTCTTCATCATCAATTATTTCCTATCCTCTTCTCCTTCTTCCTCAACATCTCACTTTTGCGCTTCTGAAATGTGAGCTTCACCTCCTCCTTTCTTCCTCTCGATACAATCCCAAGACATATGCCTTGTCTTTCCACATGCATAACATATCACTTCTCCTCCTCTGCCTCTTCCTCTTCCTCTAGGAAAAGAGTTTCTACCGCCACTCTGCCTTCCTTAGGAACTTCCTCCTCTCTCAGAGTGATTATGTGGTTTCTCTACCTCATCCTTGGGCTTATGTGTTTTATCCTGGGAAAATCCTTTGCCTCTGTTCAAGCTTTGACCTCTATTTTGTTGACTCTGCTTCCTGGCCAACTTCTTTTTCTCTTTCAAAGCAATTTGGTACGCATCCTCTATTGTTCTGACTGTCGCCATGCTGATTTTGTCCTGGATATCATATCTCAGTCAATTTATGTATCTTTCTATATGAGACCATTGATGTATCTTCCACACACAAGTTCTTCCTATCTCTTCCAAGCTTACGAGTCGAAATAGACTCCATCAACGCACTCCTTGTAGACGTTATGCACTCCTTGCACTCGCTCATAGAAGAGAAAAAAATTGAAACTTATTCAATATTTACAATGACTCATATATTCAACCTTGTAAATGCATTCATGGATACAAAAACAAGGAATAACAGAGAAATGAAAACAACCAAAAGGTATACCTTTCATTTATTTAGATAAACACAATAATAACATGCATTTGGAACAATATTCCTCTGCTATATTCATTCAAATGAACTTTCATACATTCATACAATATTTCTCTGTATCTCCCAACTCTTTACTACAATGGCAATCTACACATTAGATTCAACAGCCTCTCAACAACCTTACTATTGGGTAGCATTACAAAGCTTTATACAAAAGGACTCTTCGATTCTTTCCCTCCAACTCCTCTACATCTATCCTATCTAAATTAATTGTTATCAACTACTTAACATTTATTACAATAAATATCAACTCAGACAGATAAGAGCGAGCGCTCTAGATCTGTGTTGCAATCATTTCATATTAAATCAAAATATATCCCCCCCATCAATATTACACGATGGCTCATCCTTCGATCATTAAATATTTTCATAAGTTAAAAATCTTTGTGAGATATTACATTAATACACTGATCTTTGAAATTCAAAATATTTCAAAATACACACTAGTGCGTTGAACTGTCCTCCACGCATACTTTGTTGGTGATGCTCCTGCATCAAAAATGTAGTCTAAGTCTCTATGCAACTGTAAAGAACCTCCTCGTTACGACAACAACTCTGATAACAGGTGCAAAGTTTTTTTTTTTGTTTTAAAAGTGTGTGTGCACATGTAGAAAGGAAACAAACACACTTGAGTCTATGTCGCCACCCGACGAATAACAAGACGCAACCACAACGATCAAAACAAGAATACATAAGGCGCACAACAAGTAACTGGAAGCATTCAAATGACATAGACTAAGGAGGAATCCATAACAGTAGATGTTAATATTTCTGCACAGGAAAGTAGGGCGTTTAATCTTAGTCCTCTGCTCTGGAGAGAGAGAAGGTCAGATAGGCTCCCGGCCGACTGCTCAGGCGGAAACTAGTAACCCGACGACGACAAGATGCAAGCTAGACGAACACAGCAAGATGACATATGACATACCACAGTAACAGCATGTGTTTAACGACAATCAAGCGACAATAAGTAAGAATGACTACCCATCCATCCTACCATGCAATGGTTAGGACCTCCAAGACACATAATCAACGCTCAAGCCCAGGTTCCCATCAATTTTAACCTTTTAAGGTCTTAGGGTTGGCGCCTGTTCTGAGGAACATGGAGGTGTCTACATCCCGCCCGACACAAGCAGACCAAGCAAAAATGACTACCACCAAGTACAAATATAATCAAATCAACCACGCCCACTACGGCAGGCGCCAACCCAAATACTCCGGCAACAACAACCGTTATTATGACAGGGCACTAAATATGACTCAAGACAATAGTTACAGACCAAAACCCCCATTTACTTTCTAACAAGAGATGAGTTACCAACCCAACCTTGACTAAGGTACATTTAAATCATTTCATTCCCCATTTTACTGAATCATAATAAATGATTTTTCTTAGTTTCCAAACCTTACCTTTTGTACGTCATCGATAAAAATGAAATTACAACAACACTTTCATAAAACAACCATTTCATTATTTATATTCCACTAACATTTCAAGTAAAATCACAAGTACTGCACATTTGATTATTATCATGACAATGATCTACACTAAAAGGATAATAAAATAACCCTATCATTACTTCTTATTCGAAAACAACAGTGCCATTTCGATAACCAGGAAGTTGCATTTTAATTGTTATCAACCACGATGAACTAATATACCAAGACCCTAAAATAACCATGCCCTCATTTATTTTCCAATGACATGCATTTAAAACAACGTTCAAATTACCAATCATGTTATCAACACCTACCTTACCTCTTTATGTTATATTGCAATAAAGTACTACCTTTACCTATTACCCACAATGCATTTTAATGAAGTTACTCCATACATAGTACAACAAAAAATAGATTATAGTAAGGTAACAATGCCATTACATAGTATTAAATAACTTAGCAATCAAAAAAAATCCACAACATTCTTGATAGGTTTCCAACCCTAACTCACTTTCTCACTTGATAGGTTAAATTTAGATCCAAAAATTTAAAAGCATAATAGAAAAAGAAACAGTTTTGAAGGCATAATATCTTAGACATTACATGCAAATGATACAATTTTAAAGTATTAATATTATTATTACAATTAATAAAATTAGAAAATACAGGAAGTGGCAAATTGAATGTTGGGCATAAAAGTCCTGGATACTGTCCAATCCTTGTTGGTATATAAGGAGGTACGATACTGTTGTTTAAAAGGACGCACAGAGATTTTATAGATTTCACCATGAAAACTTACAATTCAATAATTTTTGGCTCGATTACAAACATAAATGATTGGGAAAATAGTTAAAAATGGACAAACTTAAAACGTTCAGATGTCATCAAGATTTTACAGTGTTAAAAGTCCTTCTCACTTCACTTACTGTAACACATACACTATTTAAGATCCTTATCACGTAGCCATGCTAGATGTTTAGATGCTGCCAATATAAAAAGCTAGATGTCAAAATGGTGGATGAGATTTTCTCAGCTCAGCGAATTAAAATGATATACATATTCTACCCCTCTTGAATTTGAAATTATGACCTCAAACTCATGATCTTAACCATTGGGTACACTCAAACTATAAAATCATAAACATTATAAAATCAAGGACATGACACGGAAATTTCTATAGAATCTGGATTGCCTATCAAGTCCGGTACCTCCCTAAATAAATTTAAACTATCCCTTACAGTTGATCACAGTAAAATGATTTTCCTAAAAAGCCAACGGAGATATACATTGCAGACACTGGACTGAAACCCTCTTCTCTATAAAAACATACAACAAATAAAAACTAGAGAACGGCTACATACCAGCTGTCGATTCCTTAAAATCTAGGGTTTAGCCACAGACCATCAGAAGCAAGCCAGAATATAACAATACGACCCAACAGAGATGATGCCATTTCAGGCACGAAGGGCAGGTGCGCTCCCTGGCCTCCATTCCAAGAGAAGGAGCAAACGCTTCCTCTGCTGTAGAGGACGCAACAACAATACAGAAGGCATTACACCATGTGCAACTGCAACTGCAAATCTGAAGAACTCCATTGAAGACGAAGGCAGAGGGATTCGTTTTCTCCTCAGATCAGATGTCAAGGAAAACCATAAACCCTCGCAATCTAACAAATGGTCGGGATCGATCTGCAGGGCTTGCCTAAAGTGAGGGATATTGCCGAACAACAGTGACTGAAGAGAGATGTAAGCGTAGGGGAAAGTAAAATCTCAAAGAACTCGCCCAGAAGGGCCAACAAATTTCGTGCACAGCGCCCATCGTATCCATTCCAGTAAAATTTTAATCACAGGGAAAAATTTAAATTTGGTTGAAAATGCAGGTGTGAGAAAATTTACTGCCCAGAAATTTAACGCAGACAGGGATCAATATAGTGTTACGGTTGACGTGAGGCATGGAAAATCTCGGACCAAGTAAAATTTAATTTATTGACCGAGATAACATAAATAATTTTCACAGAGCGAAATTACCAATCTAATGCATCCCGGGTTGTACTGTTACTAAAATGGCTGCCACAAATACGCAGAAATTGATGCCCACAGTAAATTTTTCTCATTAACAAGGTAAATGGCAGAAGCAAGGGTATAACAAGTAAATGAACGAAGAAAGGTTTTATCCAGCAAATGACAGTAGAAAGATTATCTTATTAACTTCTCCCTATCAAAGTAAATGATAGAAGCAAATATATTATTACCGCACGAACATCTAACATGCAATACCTCCATGTAAAAAGAAAGGACAACCATGCATTTAACTAAATCAACAAATATCAAATGACTGTAAAACTATAAAGAATGGAGGCATTTTTTTAGAAATCTACTCTGCAAAATTTAAAGGGCGTACCGTTGCCTTTTTCCTGCTCCAACGTTGTCTGCACGCTCCGTCCCGCTCCTGCTCGCCGACCGTAGAGACTACACCGGTACCTCCCAGCCAATCGCTAGGGGTACTCTGCTTCCCCCTTAGCCCCCCTAGCCGCAAAGGGGCCACACACAGTCCAGATAGTATACCTAGCTTCCCATGTCGCCTCCAAGGCTGAGATACCACTCTACTCCCAGCTCAGAAAATCCCAACTCCTCACAAGCAATGAGTCCAGTCCAAATTCTGTAGCATAACGATCCCCAACCCTAACCCTCCTTTTCTTTTTTATAGTGTTTTGAGACCCCCTCATTTCCCTAAATCACATTTAATTTAATTTTTCGTGAAATCCCTCTAAAAATTCTTTGTCTTACAAGTGTCACTCATCCCCCACGTTTCTCCAAAATTAATTTCTCTCTCTTTTTTTTTTTAAAAAAAAAAACCAAAAAGGTAAATGCGCTAATGCATCTTTTCATTTTATTTTTAAATTCCTACTTTTATACTCCCGCTCGTTAAATAATTTTATTACTATTGGTTCACTCTGAGTTAACTAAAACTGTATTTATGTATATTTTTATTTTTAAGAAAAGTTATGTTTCAATTTGAATAAAAGTTATGAGTTCATTAAAAGTTAACTGGTTGAAAAAGATTATGAAATCTTGTATCCGTTGATATATTGGTTGTATAGTTGGATGAAGTTAACGTTAATAAATCAAATAACTAGAGCTCAAGTACGTTCTAAAAATTGTATTCTCCTTGCACTCCAATGAGGTGTGAACTCTAGCCTAAAATCTCATAATGATGTTTTGCTTAATTATTTTAATGGTTCTTAGGGTTAATTTCTATTAATAATGATATTTGGGTATAGGATTAGGTCAAGATTCATTGGATCTATCTCATTTAGAATTAGGGTTAGGCTCTTTTTAGAGTTAGAGTTAGGGCCTTTTTCCTTAAGGTTAAACGAAATTTTTATCTTAGACAAGTTTTTTTTTTTTACTTAGGTTTAGATTTTGAACTGGACGACAATTGTTTAGGGGAGTCATTTTAAGAATTTATTAAGGCTTTATTGTCTTAGGGATATTTAGGTTTGATTCCTTCATCCACATCAATGCGACATGCCCTTCAGGATGCACCATGTGCTCCAAGGGTGCCACTTGCCTCGTTTGTTTCCTTTGCGCGACGTGCCCTTCAGGATGCACCACGTGCTCCAAGGGTGCCACTGGCTTCTTGTGTTTCTTTTATGCGACGTGCCCTTCAGGATGCACCACATGCTCCAAGGGTGCCACTTGCCAACTACACTGATTGGTAGACATCTATAACCCCTAGAGTCAACACTCCGCCAGGTGAACTTGTTGGAGACTAAGGGCTCTAAGGAATAAGGACCTCGCCTTATTGCGCGCCCCTTAGAATCATCGTGAGTGACTATCGCAGTCTACCCTCACGACATCGTGGATCCTCTCGAACTAGGGAATTGTTAACCTACAGTTCGAGCCACAGCGGGAGTGCTAGTAGGTGGTGGCAGGGCTGCTGTCCACCCCTCTCCCTCAACCTCTCTGAAAATCATGTGTGGCCCCTTTACTCCATATGTGAGTCTGGTCAGCAAGCTATCGTCAACCTGCATCATCGACAATAGTGTCAGAACATGTCAACATCAAATCATCAAATCAATGAAATATCACAGTAAATAAATCAACCCAAATAGCACACTCCCTGACTCAATCTGGAGTCCAAGGGGTTCCACCGATGCCTCTGCATCCTCGAGGTCCAAAACCCTGCACACTCAATACAACTAAGTCAATCACACTTGTCTACATCAAATAGTAAAACATCATGTTGTCTATCATAACGCATCATAATCAAGTATAAATGTTTTAACATCAGAAAAGTCCAGATCAGTTGCGAGCAAGTGTCCTCAAATAATAAGTTTTCTCACTACGCCAGAGAGGGATGTTACATACACCCCCTCTTGGTCTAAACTTCGTCCTGAAGTTTCTCAGTATAAATGTCGAAATAAAAGTATCACAGTATCATAAGTCTATCTATCAAACAAAAATGGAAACTGTTGACACATATCATAAGCATCCTCCCAGGTCACCAAGTGCGGACTATAACTGTCCCACTAGACCTTGACCTTATCTACCGTTCGACGTCGTAACTGTCGAATGCGATGATCTAAGATGTGGACCGGCTCATTCGTGACCGCTCCCTCGTCCGATACCTGCAAGGAGCTCATGTCAATCACGTGTGTAGGATCACTAATATAATGTCTCAGAATAGATACATGAAAAACATCGTGCATACACCTCAAAGAATCAGGCAAGGCTAGTCGATAGTCCACGGGCCCCTTTCTCTCCATGATCTCGAAAGGTCCCATGAACCTAGGAGAGAGTTTAGCTCCCTTTCCAAACTTGATCGAACTCTGATGTGGTTTAACCCTCAAGAAGACTCAATTGCTGACCTTGTAACTACGATCGACTCGGTGTGCATCGCCATAACTCTTATGTCTATCCTGCGCTTCCTTAATCCTTTGTCTTATGGTTTTCATTTTCTCTTCCATTTCTTGGATCGCTTATGGTCCCACCATGACCCTATCCTCAATCCAATCCCAACTCAAGGGCGTCCGACACGGTCACCCATAAAGGAACTCAAAAGGCGCCATCTTAATGGTGCTCTGGTAACTGTTGTTGTAAACGAACTCTACTAGAGGCAAGAACTCCTCCCAACGCTTTTGTTGGTCCATCACGTACATGCGCAACATGTCTTCCAAGGTTTGGTTCATTCGTTTTGTCTGTCCGTCAGTCTCTGGGTGATATGCAGTACTAAAATTGAGTTGGGTTCCCAAGGCCTCTTGAAAACTCGTCCAAAATCGTCCAGTAAACACCAATCCTCGATTGGATATAATATTCTTAGGCACGCCATGCAGCCTCACAATCTAACTGATGAAAAATCTCGCTATGTCAGGTTCCTAATACATCGTACGCACAGGAATAAAGTGAGCACTCTTCATCAGAGTGTCTACTACTACAAAAATCGAGTCGTGTCTCCTTGCCGTTAGTGGAAATCCAACAATAAAATCCATCGAAATAACTTCCCATTTCGATTCTGGAATGGCATGTGGTTGAAGTAAACCTATCGGGTGTCTATGCTCAGCCTTTACCTGCTGACACTCTAGACATCTAGCCACAATGTTGACTATGTTAGCCTTCATTCCCTTCCAGAAGAATAAGGGTTTAAGGTCTGCCCTCATCTTCGTGACTCCTGGGTGAGCCATATAAACTGCTCTATGAGCCTCACTCAGGATCAACCTCCTCAACTTGTCATTTGGCGGTACATAAATCCGACTTCTAAACCTCAATAAACCATCGCTATCCAATGAATATCCCTCATATCGTGGTACCATCATTGTGTTTTGTCCGATAAAATCCTTGACTTCTTTGTACCAGTCATCATCACGCTGTAAAGTGAGAATCTTGTCACGTAGATTTGTCTGAAGAGGTAACACCGAAAATATGTGTGGCCTCCGACTCAAGGCATCCGCCACTCGGTTCACTGTTCCCTTTATGTAAGTAATCTCGAAGTTGTACTCCCTAAGCAATTCCGACCAACGTCGTTGTCGTGCGTTCAGGTCGCTTTGCGTAAAAATGTGCTGTAGTCCACAATGATCAGTCTCTAATTCAAATTTTCATCCAACAAGGTAGTGTCTCCAAACCTTCAAGGCATATACGATGGCTAAAATCTCCAAATCGTGCATCGCGTAGTTCTCCTCATGCTTTCTTAGTTTCCTCGAAATGTAAGCAATCACTTGTCCGTCTTGCATCAAGACTCCGCCTAAAGCTTCCTTGGATGTGTCAGTGCATACCAAGAAGTCTGCATCCATGTCAGGGACTTTTAGTATCGGCACTGTGGTCAACAACTCCTTAAGCCTCCAAAATGCTTCCGTGCATTTCTCGGTCCAAACAAACTTCTTTTTTTTCTTCTGCAACTCTGTGATCGGATTTGCTATCTTTGAAAATCCCTCAACAAACCGTCGATAGTATCCTGCTAAACCCATGAAACTACACACTTATGTGATATTCGTCGGCGTAGGCCATTCCATAATAGCCTCAACCTTGGCTGGATCCACGACGATACCTTCGTCGGAGATTACATGCCCTAAGTAGTGAATCCCCGATTGATAAAAAGAGCATTTGGACAACTTCCCATACAATTTGTGCTCTCGCAAACACTGTAGCACCAAGTGAAAGTGCTCGTCATGCTCCTCCATCGACCGAGAGTAGATCAAAATATCGTCAATGAATACTTGGACGAACTTTTCCAAGTACTCACGGAACACCCCGTTCATCAAACTCATGAATACCCCTGGGGCGTTTGTCAGTCCAAATGGTAAAACAGTAAACTCGTAATGTCCAAATATCGTCTTAAAGGCAGTCTTAGGGACGTAATCCTCCTTGATCTGTAACTGGTGATATCTTGATCGCAAATCAATCTTGGAGAACACCGTCGTACCCTTCATTTGATCGAAAAGATCATCAATTCTTGGTAAGGGATACTATTCTTGATCGTATCCTTGTTCAGTTGATGGTAGTCAATGAAAATCCTCCATGATCCGTCCTTCTTTTGTATGAAAATAACCGGTGCACCCCATGGTGACACACTAGGGTGTATCAGTCCCAGGTCCAACAACTCCTTCAGTTGCATTTTTAGCTCTTGCAACTCCGGGGTCGACATCCGATAAGGCATTCTTTCTATCGGTTCGGTCCCCGGTTTCAAGTCTGTGGTAAACTCCAGTTCCCTTTCTAGCGGCATCCCAGGTAACTCCTCCAGAAATACGTCCGCAAACTCCTTCACCACCAGAAGGTGTTCTAGACCTTCTGCTACTCCCTTTTCGTTTAGCGCGAGGATCGCATAAATATTGCACCCCTTGCGCATACTCTTTTGTAACTGTAAGGAAGAGATGAACCTCAGTGATACTCCCTGGTTTCGTCCTACAATCACACGTCTCTGTCCTTCATCATCGACCAAGCTCAACAGTTTCATATTACAGTTGAGTATCACCTCATGCGATTCCAACCAATACATACCAGTCACGACGTCATAAGATCCTAAGATCATGACGTACAAGTTGACCCTCATGACAAACTCTCCCAGGTTAAGGGCACAGCCCGTAACCTTTCCTCCAACCTTTTGTTTGGCTCCTGAGGCCATCTCTACAAAGCTAAACTCATCTTGTTCAACTGTCTTTACCTTAATCCTTTTTAGCGCTGCACCAGAGATTAAACTCTCAGTAGCACCTGGGTCTATCAAAATACTAAGGGTCTGGTCAGCGACGGTACATATCGTCTCGAGCACAGTTGACTGGTGCTCTTCCTGGCGGTTATTCACCGCTGCATGAATCCGATGGGCCTTGCCCATATCTCCCATGGTAGCAGGTCTGGCTGATCCGGACGCCCTGGTCCTCTCCACAGGAAAGTCGTGCTGGTAGTGTGGCTCCCCACACATCCAACACCCCTTCTTCGGCCCAGTAGTCCTGGTACCCAGAGTAGAAGATGGCTGCCCACCAGCCTGAAACCCTCGTCTGTTCTGTTGAACATGCCTAAACTGTTGTTGTTGCGGGCGACGCTGCTGCTGGTGCTGTGGTCCTCGATAAGGTGTCCACTGCTGAGGCGGCGGTCATCGGGGTGTAGCAAAAGTGGATCCCCTCTGGAAGCCACGATGTCCTGGCGTATGTCTCACTGTTGTCTGATGCTGCGACGTACCAGATGAACTCTGCCCCGTGGGTCTCGCTGGAGTCCTGGTCTGACCCCCAGTGATAAGCTCCTCCTCTGCTATGAGGGCCTTCTGGACAACGTTGTGCAAGGTTTGAGGCATCAAAATCCTAACCTTTGCATGCAGGTTTCCGTCAAGGCCAAACACGAACCGGTTGACCTTAAGTTTCTTTGTGTTAAGGTGCAGAGCATACTGGAGCAGCTCCATGAAACGTGCTTTGTACTCAGGCACCGTACGACCTCCCTGTCGTAATGCATTGAACTCATTGAGTTGACGCTCAATGAATTCCTTTGAAAGGTACCTCTCTCAGAACCGTTCCTCGAACAGTTCCCATGACACGTCTTCAACGGCCATGTTCAGCTGCGGCAAGAGAGTCTTCCACCATAGAAGAGCGTTCCCCTTCGGTTGAAATACCACCATGCGGACCTTCATGTTGGAGGTATAATCACAAAGTGAAAAGCACATCGCCATATTCTCCAACCATTCCTCGATGGCGACGCCATCCGGGGCACCAAAGAACTCGAGAAATTTTACCTTCTCGAGTTCATGGTGAATGCTACCTGTAACGGCCGGTGCACACGGCGAAACCTCAACGGGTGCCGACGCCCTAGTCTCATCTCTGTCCAATCGGCTGATCAGTGCCTCAGACATGCGCTGAAAGGACCTCATCATCTCGACCACATCTCCAACTGCTATATGCTCCTGTCCGAGAACCTGCTCGCCTCCCTGGGGGTTAGACCCCTCAGGCGTGGATGCTACTGGAGGCGTCACGCCTCCTCCCCTAGCACCCCGTCATCTACCTCCGCGGTGTCCTCTAACCATGATTACCTGCACGCACACAATCAACTCGATTAGCAACAGTATAATCAATCAATTCATGTCACGGAATCCATAGCGAATCCCAAGTCGCGGGTCGAATCGGCTCTGATACCATATGTAAAGAACCTCCTCTTTACGACAACAACTCTTATAATAGGTGCAAAGTTTTTTTTTTTGTTTTAAAAGTGTGTGCACGCGTGTAGAAAGGAAACAGACACACTTGACTCTACGTCACCACCCGATGACTAACAAGACACAACCACAACAATCACAACAAGAAGACATAAGGTGCACAACAAGTAATTGCAACCATTCAAATGACATAGACATAAGGAAAAATCCATAACAGTATATGTTACTATTTCTGCACAGGAAAGCAGGGCGTTTAATCTTAGTCCTCTGCTCCAGAGAGAGAGAAGGTCAGATAGGCTCCTGGCCGACTGCTCAGGAAAAAACTAGTAACCCGACGACAACAAGATGCAAGCTAGACGAACACAGCAAGATGACATACAATGTACCACAGTAAAAACATGCGTTTAACGACGATCAATCGACAATAAGTAAGACTGACTACCCATCCATCCTACCCTGCAATGGTTAGGACCTCTAAGACACATAATCAACGCTCAAGCCGAGGTTCCCATCGATTTTAACCATTTAAGGTCTCAGGATTGGCAACTGTTCTGAGGAACATGGAGGTGTCTACATCCCGCTCGACACAAGCATACCAAGCAAAAATGACTACCACCAAGTACAAATATAATCAAATCAACCATGCCCACTACGGCAGGTGCCAACCCAAATACTCCGGCAACAACAACCGTTATTATGACAGGGCACTAAATATGACTCAAGACAATAGTTACAGACCAAAACCCCCATTTACTTTCTAACAAGCGACGAGTTACCAACCCAACCTTAACTAAGGTACATTTAAATAATTTCATTCCCCATTTTACTGAATCATAATAAATGATTTTTCTTAGTTTCCAAACCTTACCTTTTGTACGTCATCGATAAAAATGAAATTACAACAACACTATCATAAAGCAACCATTTCATTATTTATATTCCACTAACATTTCAAGTAAAATCACAAGTACTGCACATTTTATTATTATCATGACAATGATCTACACTAACAGGATCATAAAATAACCCTATCATTACTTCTTATCTGAAAACAACAGTGCCATTTCGATAACCAGGAAGTTTCATTTTAATTGTTATCAACCACGATGAACTACTATACCAAGACCCTAAAATAACCATGCCCTCATTTATTTTCCAATGACATGCATTTAAAACAACGTTCAAATTACCAATCATGTTATCAACACCTACCTTACCTCTTTATGTTATATTTCAATAAAGTACTACCTTTACATATGACCCGCAATGCATTTTAATGAAGTTAATCCATACATATTACAACAACAAATAGATTATAGTAAGGTAACAATGCCATTACATAGTATTAAATAACATGCAAATGATACAATTTTAAAGTATTAATATTATTATTACAATTAATAAAAGTAGAAAATACAGGAAGTGGGAAATTGAATGGTGGGCATAAAAGTCCTAGATACTGTCCAATCCTTGTTGGTATATAAGGAGGTATGATACTGTTGTTTAAAAGGACGCACACAGATTTTATAGATTTCACCATTAAAACTTACAATTCAATAATTTTTGGTTCAATTACAAACATAAATGATTGGAAAAATAGTTAAAAAATGGCCAAACTTAAAACGTTCACACATCATCAAGATTTTACAGTGTTAAAAGTCCTTCTCACTTCACTTACTGTAACACATACACTATTTAAGATCCTTATCACGTAGCCATGCTAGATGTTTAGATGCTGCCTATACAAAAAGCTAGATGTCAAAATGGTGGATGAGATTTTCTCAGCTCAGCGATTTAAAATGATATACATATTCTACCCCTCTTGAATTTGAAATTATGACCTCAAACTCATGATCTTAACCATTGGGTACACTCAACCTATAAAATCATAAACATTATAAAATCAAGGACATGAAACGGAAACTGCTATAGAATCTGGACTGCCTATCAAGTCTGGTACCTCCCTAAATAAATCTAAACTATCCCTTACAGTTGATCAAAGTACAACGATTTGCCTAAAAATCCAACGGAGATATACATTCCAGAAACTGGACCGAAACCCTCTTCTCTATAAAAACACACAACAAATAAAAACTAGAGAACGGCTACATACCAGCTGTCGATTCCTTAAACTCTAGGGTTTATCCACAGACCATCAGAAGCAAGCTAGAATATAACAATACAGCCCAAGAGAGATGATGCCATTTCAGGCACGAAGGGCAGGTGCGCTCCCCGGCCTCCATTCCAGGAGAAGGAGCAAACGCTTCCTCTGCTGCAGAGGATGCAACAACGGTACAGAAGGAATTAGACCATGCGCAACTGCAACTGCAAATCTGAAGAACTCCATTGAAGGTGAAGGCAGAGGGATTCATTTTCTCCTCAGATCAGATGTCAAGGAAAACCATAAACCCTCGCAAGCTAACAAATGGTCAGGATCGATCTGTAGGGCTCGTCTAAATTGAGGGATAATGCCAAACAACAGCGACTGAAGAGAGATGTAAGCGTAGGGGAAAGTAAAATCTCAAAGAAATCGCCCAGAAGGGCCAACGAATTTCGTGCACAACGCCCATCGTATCCATTCCAGTAAAATTTTAATCGCAGGGAAAAACTTAAATTTGGTTGAAAATGGAGGTGTGAGAAAATTTACTGCCCAAACATTTAACACAGGCAGGGATCAATATAGTGTTACGGTTGACGTGAGACATAGAAAATATCGGCCCAAGTAAAATTTAATTTATTGACCGAGATAACATAAATAATTATCACAGAGCGAAATTATCAATCTAACGCATCTCGGGTTGTACTGTTACTACAATGGCTACCACAAATACGCAGAAATTGATGCCCACGGTAAATTTTTCTCATTAACAAGGTAAATGGAAGAAGCAAGGCTATAACAAGTAAATGAACAAAGCAAGGTTTTATCCAGCAAATGACAGTAGCAAGATTATCTTATTACCTTCTCCCTATCAAAGTAAATGACAGAAGCAAATATATTATTACCACACGAACATCCAACATGCAATACCTCCATGTAAAAAGAAAGGACAACCATGCATTTAACTAAATCAACGAATGTCAGATGAATGTAAACCTATAAAGAATGGAGGCATTTTTTTTAGAAATCTACTCTGCAAAATTTAAAGGGCGTACCATTTCCTTTTTCCTGCTCCAACGTTGTCTATGCGCTCCGTCCCGCTCCTACTCGCCGACCGTAGAGACTACACCGGTACCTCCCAGCCAATCGCTAGGGGTACTCTGCTTCCCCCTTAGCCCCTCGAGCCACAAAGGGGCCACACGTAGTCTAGATAGTATACCTAGCTTCCCAACTCACCTCCAAGGCTCAGCTACCACTCTACTCCCAGCTGAGAAAATCCCAACTCCTCACAAGCAATCAATCCAGTCCAAATTCGACAGCATAACGATCCCCAACCCTAACCCTCCTTTCCTTTTTTATAGTGTTTTGAGACCCCCTCCTTTCCCTAAATCACATTTAATTTAAGTTTTCGTGAAAACCCTCTAAACATTCTCTATCTTACAAGTGTCACTCATCCCCCACGTTTCTCCAAAATTAATTTCTCTCTTTTTTTTTTCTTTTTTTTTAAAACCAAAAAGGTAAATGCGCTAATAAATCTTTTTATTTTATTTTTAAATTCCTACTTTTATACTCCCGCTCGTTAAATAATTTTATTACTATTGGTTCACTCTGAGTTAACTAAAACTGTATTTATGTATATTTTTATTTTTAAGAAAAGTTATGTTTCAATTTGAATAAAAGTTATGAGTTCATTAAAAGTTAACTGGTTGAAAAAGATTATGAAATCTTGTATCCGTTGATATATTGGTTGTATAGTTGGATGAAGTTAACGTTAATAAATCCAAGAACTAGAGCTCAAGTACGTTCTAAAAATTGTATTCTCCTTGCACTGCAATGAGGTGTGAACTCTAGCCTAAAATCTCATAATGATGTTTTGCTTAATTATTTTAATGGTTATTAGGATTAATTGATATTAATAATGATATTTGGGTATAGGATTATGTCAAGATTCATTGGAGCTATCTCATTTAGAATTAGGGTTAGGCTCTTTTTAGAGTTAGAGTTAGGGCCTTTCTCTTTAAGGTTAAATGAAATTTTTATCTTATAGAAGTTTTTCTTTTTACTTAGGTTTAAATTTTGAACTGGACGACAATTGTTTAGGGGAGTCGTTTTAAGAATTTATTAAGGCGTTATTGTCTTAGGGCTATTTAGGTTTGTTTCCTTCATCCACATCAATGCGACGTGCCCTTCAAGACGCACCACGTGCTCCAAGGGTACCACTCGCCTCGTTCGTTTCCTTTGTGCGACATGCCCTTCAGGATGCACCATGTGCTCCAAGGGTGCCACTCGCTTCTTGTGTTTCTTTTGTGCAACGTGCCCTTCAGGATGCACCACGTGCTCCAAGGGTGCCACTCGCCAACTCGATTGATTGGTAGACATCTATAACCTCTGTACTCAACACTCCGCCAGGTGAACTTGTGGGAGACTAAGGGCTCTAAGGAATAAGGCCCCCGCCTTATTGCGTGCCCCTTAGAATCATCGTGAGCGACTGTCGCAGTCTACCCTCACGGCATCATGGATCCTCTCGAACTAGGTAATTGTTAACCTACAGTTCTAGCCACGACGGGAGTGCTAGTAGGCGGTGGCACGACTGCTGTCCACCCCTCTCCCTCAACCTCTCTGGAAATCGTGTGTGGCCCCTTTACTCCATATGTGAGTCTGGTCGGCAAGCTATCGTCTGCCTACATCATCGACAATCGTGTCACAACATGTCAACATCAAATCATCAAATCAATGAAATATCACAGTAAATAAATCAACCCAAATAGCACACTCCCTGACTCAATCCGGAGTCCAAGGGGTTCCACCGATGCCTCTGCATCCTCAAGGTCCAAAACCCTGCATACTCAATACAACTGAGTCAATAGAACTTGTCTACATCAAATAGTAAAACATCATTTGGTCTATCATAACGCATCATAATCAAGTATAAATGTTTTAACATCAGAAAAGTCCAGATCACTTGCGAGCAAGTGTCCTCAAATAATAAGTTTTTTGAGTGCGCCAGAGCGGGATGTTACAAAAACATCCATTCTCATGAATTTGTGAGTAGTGTCACTATCCACCATGGCTAGCGTTGATTTACCATTGAACTATGCTTGAACATAACTAATTATTCTCACGCTAGGGTCTTGACTTGTTGTATAGTCAGCCTCCATGCTCCCAAAACCTATAACACTCCCACGAATGAGTTATCCACTTTCTTCAATGAACAATTCTTAGCATATTGCTCCTTCACACATATCTGAAAACAAATCGGTTTTTTCTCCCTTTATGAATCTTCCTACTTGGCATTTTCTTCACTACCTTTGGATGCCTTAAAATTTCCATTATCCTTCGTCTTCTTTCCTTGATTCTCACTTTGGGTGTCTTCACTACTTCTAATACATATATTGGCTTCACCTTTCAAGTCAAACAATTTGTCTACCATAGTGATTACTCTTGCAAGAGTTTGCACATTATGGAATTTCAATTCACTTTGTCCCCGGGGCTACAAACCATTCATGAAGTGGAATTTTTTTTTCTGTCCGACATATCCTTGGTATCCAACATGAGGCCAATGAACTCCTTGATATAGGTCTAGATCTTACCATCATGCTTAAAGACAACAAATGATTTCTTATGAACCAAGCTTGTTGATTTTAACCTTGTAGAATATTTACTACAAATGGATTTTTAGTAAAAGAACAAAAAAGATACAATGACAAATACAAACATTACAAAAATATTTTTCCCCTGAAAACCCAAACCAGGTAAAGCAACATATTCTATATTCATTCATTGTGATACATTTTTTACAATACAATATACATATAGGAGCTAGCGGCATCCAAAACCCTAACCCAATAATTTGGATTAGTCAACAACCCTAATTCCTTAACCGGAAATATAAAACCATTGGAAAAGAAACTATGTGCCAAAAACCACCTAAATATGTGACATGTTTCTCGAAGCACAATATAACACTACTACCCGTGCAAATAATATAACACATACCCMAAAAAAWTTCCTTAATTTCTATTGAAATGACTTGACTTAAAGTATAAGTGGGATGATATGTTGAATGATCCTAGAATCATATGTCTTCAAGTCTTCATAGGACCATGCAAAAACATATTGACACTACTACCGGTCCAAAGAATATAACACATACCCAAAAAAGATTGGTTTCTTCGACCAAACTATGCCTTCAAGGATGTTTCCATCTCTACCCAGTTTTTTATCTTCTCTATGGTTCAACCAACTAATAAATCTTCCACCTAGTTTCTCCACCAAAATTTCATAGTCCCTCTCAAGAACACTACAACAATGTTTACCTTGGCTTCATCTAGACTTTTGTTCAATTTCTCCAAGTACTTCTCCATGTCCCATCAAAATTTTCCCAACAACAAAGCGTTGTAGGTAACATTGTATGGTCCAACTTATCTCATCTTAAAACTTATTTTCATGACAGATGAGCTTAGCCGACTCGTTGCAGCCCGCTTTAACAATGTAATGGTATCTTCTTGATCTTCAACTTTTGGGTGATCGATTACAAAGCATCCTATATTGTCTTGAGTTTGTCCTGGAAATCATAGATTAGTGTGTTGGTGATCATATTCATATTTTCATGGATCTCCCACCTAGGATGATTAAAATCATGTAACAATCTTCTCATCTCAACCTCCAAACGTTCGACCTTATCACCTTGTTGATATATTGTTTTCTTCATCTGTTTTATTGTGTTCTATAGAGAAATGAGGTGGTACTTCATCCTGAATGTCTTGGGATCCTTATTTGTGTCAATTTCTTCTACATGCAACCCATCCATGTCTGAACCTTTAAGTATCTTTACCATTTTTGTAAGGTGCCAATAAATCACTTCAAGAATTCACCAAAATTTGGGTCCAAATATTCACTCAAATCGGTTGACTTCACTTTGAAACTTTGACTATCCCCAAAGTGGGTCCTTAACCTGCCTAACCATGTGATGAGCCTATTAGAATCCTTCAACTAGGCCATCCCAGTTTTCTTCCTTCACAGTTCGCGATCAAACCCTCCCAAGGTGTGCCTTGCTACAATCTCCAAACTTGTGATGAAACCGATTGCCTTCAAGTATGTTCTTCCACTCTGTCACAGATGAGCAATATGCTCTAATACCATTTTTCATGAAGGTGACGGATGGTGAAGAGTTTCACCAAAATTTCTTCACTAAATTGTTCGCAACCAATTCGGATACCATCTATCATGCCCTCACAACTGACGCTCAAGGTGAAACTGACTTGGCACACCGAAGTCACCTGACGACTTGAGGTTCATGCGACACTATAACTTTTTCACCCCAATGGTGAGGCCAATCCAATTGTACTCAGCTCAGACTATGCCTTAACAGTTAGAATATTTTATTAATTGAAAACATGATAACATTCCAAACACTTAGAACAATTCACAAGTAACAGTACACACAATGTACTCTGCAAGATATTATGTAAAGGGTTGGGCGGCCCAACTGGCATGACACCCAAAGTACAGTTACAATATGCAAATACAATAAGGAAATTGAGCATGTAGATTGTGTCCCAACCAGAAATGTTTACAATGGAGTGCGCTCTCTCAAAAAATACATATAACACATACACCTGTTACGATACAAATTCAACCTGCAGACTGTCTCTTTGTCACAGACTTCAATCGCACCAAAGTGCACCCATCCCATCTCTCCTCCTCATGCCCAGAACCAAACACTTAGCCATATTTGTGCTTGTTTGTGTGGTGCACATCACACTATTTCCTTCTATTGTCTATACCACAGACTCAACCCTCAGCCAAATTTCGACCTCACCCAAACCTCTCTCGAATCATCCCATGCGATCCTTGGTTGCTTTATTTATGATCCGATCTTCCTTCCTTTGATCTGATTGATGCCTCCTCGATATTTTTTTCTTTAGAAATTATTTCTTGCATATGCATTTTGTTTCAACTCTAAGGATGATAAAACTCAGTATGTGTTTGTGATACTATATCTATACTTATTCCATAAGATATACCTATTCCATAAGGTTGTAGCAATAACATTGCATTGTATTAAATAATTCAATTTTGGGAAAAAGAAGTTTGTATCGATTGATTGATTTTGATTTTGTAAAAACTTTTGTATTGATGGATTGATTTCGATTTTGAGAACAGAGATTTTTTTAGGAGATTAAATTCTATCTAATTAAATTTCCTTTTCATATGAATGAAAAATTTAAAATGTGGTGTTGAGTGCTAAGAAGAAGAAAACCCACCCAAGTCCTGCCATGGAGTTGTCCTTCATGTTTAGTACTTATAATTGGATCTTGAGTACTTATAATTGGATCTTGAGTTTAAGCCTTGTTGATTCAAGATTCTGACAAAGTTTCATTTTTGTGCTTCTTCTTCTCCCTACCTTTGATTGTAAATGAGTGATGCATGAAACTGAATAAGAAATGTGGTGTTGAATGGGTTTCCTTGAAGGAATAACTCTTTTGAACATTACGTCCATTTTCCTGGGGATAATTTAGATCCTAGTAGAGTCTTTCTACTTAATGCCACAATAGCAACTAATTCCCAAGCCTTGAAGCTCATGCTTGACGTAATCCACATTTCTTCCCATCAAGTAAATGCATAAAGGTGTAATGGAATAGAAAGTTCAGAGTATACGAAAAAACAAGACTACATTGTTCCATACCTCATTCTTTTTTAATATTCGACCTTAGAGTGGAAGAATCGACCATGAAGGTTTGGATTTTATGATAACTTCCTATGATTACATGTCTAAAGGATTGATCAACACCTCCACTAGCTAAAGAAGCAATAGTAAGGTGTTGACATTGTTTCTTACATATGCATTTGCTTTAGCTAGAAAAAGTGTAAATTTACTTTCATCAAATGGTTTGGTCGTTTTTATGGGTGTCTTCCTTTTACTTTGTATTGGTCCTACATTTTCACATTCTAGAAAGAACAAAGTAGCTGAAATGATGCAAGTCAAAAACAATAAATACTAAACACCTTAATAAAAAAATGTCTTTGTAATAAACATTGAGTAAGTTTAATTTTAAGTATTACACTTGCTAATAATTGATGATGCTCATAACCACTTTGCAACATTTTTTAGGCCAAAAATCAACAATTCTGTTTTTAATTCTAATTCTATAATTCTGTTTTTATTTTTTCTTAGTATTTCTCTCTATAATATATATTTATCACCCCAACAATAAATAAATAAAATACATAGATTCATATTACTTGCTCATTAAATAAATAAAAAACAACCCACTTTGCGTTTTTTTAATTTGTCTTGGTGTTTAATTGATTCGAGCTATTTTATGTGTAATATATATCATTCATTAGTCAGCTAATAAAATGAGTATCAATCCATTTTAATCTTATATCATATCAATGCACCTTCATATTTTTATCATTTTCGTTTATGCTTTTTGTCGTAACATTTCAAAACCTCACTTACATATTGTAAAATAAGGACTCCCATCCTCAGTCGACTGAAGGAGGCAGCTGGATCTTGTCTTTGCATGGATTTCCAATCCAAATAACTACTCTGATAAAAAAAAAAAAAAAAATTAGATTTTTTTAGGTTAGGTATTGGAAAATCGGTACTCCCATCTCCACTGAGACAGCTGTTTGTTTCCAAGCATGGATTTTCAATCCAAATAATCTAAAAAATCTTTACATAGTATGGATTTTCAATCCAAATAACTTAAAAAAACTTTGATAGTTTTTTAAGTAAGGTATTGGAAAATCGGGACTCCCATCTCGACGGAGGCAGCTGGATCTTTCCCCATATGGATTTCCAATCCAAATAACCTAAATTTTATATTGTTTTATCATTTTCTAAAAGTGGTTAGCAAATGTTACCTAGTTTTCAATGTTCCAGAAAATAAAGAGTCCACTGCTCTCTCTTGCTTATTTTTGTCGACTAGTTTTGAAGGCATTTCTCTATTTCGACTTCAACATTCTACTCTGTTGTTTAAGATGTTTTTGTTAAGTTCCAATTTTCATGCATAGGGTTGCTTCTGTTAAGTTCCAATTTTCATGCATAGGGTTGCGATACAGCGGTGGATTTCTGGCCTTTTCATAATCTCTAATTTCCATTTTCCACGAGACGATAGGGTTCCGATGGGAAAATGGCAGCTAGGGTTTCGATAGCTCATGAAAATTTAATCTTGAATTGTCTTATAATAATCCATAACTGATATAAATGATGAGAAAATTACATCAATCCACGTATAGTAATAATTAACAATGAATAAATTGGACTGATGAAAGAAAAGAAATAAGAAAGGTTGATGCGCCAGAGTGATTATCCAGTAGAACGAAAAATCATATGGTTTGACAAAGTTGTTTCAAATCCTGTCATCCACGTTTTCGTTTTTCACACATTCAGATTGCTTAAATATAAGTCGTTTTATGGCTTTTCTCAGATTCAGATAGCAGCTTTTGACAGTGTTCAACCTTGTTGCTAGTTTCAACATCGGTGTTATTGAGATGGTTAGATTTATTGGATGGTCTCGTTAAAATTCTAAAAGCTCCAAACCCTAAATTCGCTGCATCTGTTGCTTTCATAGCTCAGTTGGTTAGAGCACCCGTTTAGTAAGCTGTAGGTCATGAGTTTAACTCTGATGGAAAGCATTTCGATCTTGTCCACTCTAACTCTATTTTGTATATTTAGATGATTATAAACCCTAACCTATTTCTTTGAACTTTGTCGATAGCATGCAAGCCTAATCCAGGCTTTGATAAAACAAATCACGGGTACAAGATATTTTTGAATGGCTCGCTCGGTAAAAAAGAAGTCAATTTGATAATTACGTCATGTCGATGGTAATTAAGTCTATTTAAAACTCTATTAATCAATCTTTTAATAAAAAATAAAATATAATAAAACTATAATATTATTAATCCGGTCTATCAAATTAAGGACTAAAACTGTCCATTAGTCATTAAGGTTTTTTATTAGTATTGTTTGCTACTTACAAGTTTTTTTTAAATGTATGTATGTTTTTCTTCAAGCCCATACTAAACATGAAAGTTGAATAAATCAATACTCAATCCATGCCAAGCATTTACTCCAATTTGTTGTGGCTATTAACCAATCATATCATTGACTTTTATTATATTTTCATATTGCAAAAGTAATATTATTTATCTTTTTCGAATGAAGACAAGAATAATGCTTCAAATTTACAAAGATGTTTAAAGTTTATATATGTAAAGTTTAATTTTATAAAGATGTTAAAATTTTGTATATGTATTTTCAATTTTGTTGCTCATTTGCTAATCAAATCTTTATCAATATTAAAGTTTCATATTATATTAAATAAATTCATATAATTATTAATACAAATTAAATTAATAATTTAGATATTATAATTGTTCCATAAAAACAAGTTTATTGAAATAAGATTTAAAATTTGTCATTATCTTTTTTTAATATCTTTTTAATATATATTATTATATATAACTTATATATATATTTTTATATAATTTCTACTAGTTGGAAGACACTAGTATGTTCCCAACTTTGCCACCTTTCACCATTACTAATTAATGTGAAAGTTTTAAGCCATTTTTCTAACATGGTTAACTGATGGTGATTCCTATGGGCATTCACCATCACTTATTAATGTGAAACTTTTTAGCCATTTTTCACCATCAACAATTAATGTGGATGTGTTAGTTTTATTTTTCTTGTTTTCAAAGACAGAATTAGTTACAGCTACCTCAAGGCTCAGTGAACGAGTATGTATATTGGATAGTGATAAATTGTGAAGTAAGAAATGCAGAGAGAAAGAATAGAGAAGAAATAGTATTCAGTATATTGAGAACGTAACGAGAAAGTACAATGAAAAGAATTAATGAAGTAGTAATGTGCAAAGGGGAAATAGCTGAGCTAAATAGGTTCAAGCAAATCAACAAAAGAAAGTACAACTCGCCAGGACAGCTGGCAGTGTACAGTCAGACTCTTGAGGTTAAATTATATTTAACACTCCCTCTTAAACTCAATAGTTACAAACATCAGCATTGATTATGCCCAAGTGTTGTCTCTGAAAATGAAAAACAGATTTTCCCAATGGCTTTGTGAAGATATCTGCGAGTTGATCTCGAGAACCATAGAATTGAAGTGCAATATCATTATTATTGACTAGCTTGCGGATTAAGTGAAAGTGAGTGTCAATGTTTTTGTTTTTCTTGTGAAACACATCATTTTTTGATAGAGCTATTGCTGAAGTATTGTCACAGAAAATAGGAGTTGGATCATTTTCTGTATGTGACATATCTTTCAATATTCTTCTCAGCCACATAGCTTGACAAGAAGCTGAGGTAGCAACAACATAGTTGTTGTAAGATACAACAAACTGCCTACTAAACTTTTGTATAGGGTAGGGTCCACTATAGGGCCTTCATCTTTCTTTCTCAATTTTGTGCCTAGGGGTATAGGGGTTTCTTCCCCAAAACATATTTCATTATGCCAAGATCTGTCATCTCAAACTCAGATTGCATGGCATGTTTAAAACTTCTTAACTCAAGATTTCCAGTATATATCATGTCATCAACATATAAGCATACAATCAAAATTTTACCATGCTGATCAGTTTTGGTGTAAAGAGTTGGCTCATTTTGACTTCTGCTGAAACCACTTTTGATCAGATAAGTATCAATTCTGCTATACTAAGCTCTTGGAGCTTGCTTTAAGCCATACAAGGCTTTCTTCAACCGATATACTTTGGCTGGCTTCTCTTGGACTTCATATCCAGGTGGTTGATCAACATAAACTTCTTCTTCTAAGAAACCATTTAGGAAGGATGCCTTGACATCCATCTGGTATACTTGCCATTTATGTTGGGTTGCTATGGCCAATAGAGTTTTGATAGTGTCTAACCTTGCTACTGGAGAAAAAGTTTCACCATAGTTAGTACGAGGTTGTTGTGAGAATCATTTGGCAAAAAGTCTTGCCTTTTGTTTTTTGATCTGCCCTTTTTCATTGAGTTTAGTTTTGTAAACCCACTTGACACCAATACTTTTCTTGTGACTTGGCAAATCAACAAGATCCCATGTCTTGTTCTTCTCAATGGAGTCAATTTCTTGGTTCATGGCTTAAAGCCAATGTGGCTCCTTAGCAGCTTGTTTAAAAGATGTAGGTTGACATGACATTAATGCAAAAAGATTGTGTTGTTCAAAATCATCCAATTGCTGCCCCCGGGGGGGGCAACTCAATTGGCTAGTGCCGTGAAAATGAAGTTCCATGAGGTTTCAAGTTCAACTCCTCCCGACTTACAATCTGTGTCACATAAGGGGCATCATGGCCACACCTGGAGGTTATAGTGGTAGCAGTTGGATAATACGGTCGTGTGTAACGCGAGCACGTGCCCAACTAGTTGCTGATTCCGCCAGACATAAAAAAAAATAATAATAATAATCATCCAACTGTTGATGGATTTCTCTCAAACTTCAAGTTCTCTAATTTTGAATTTCAGAGGATGAGTCTCTGCTTGAAGTTGAGTTATCCTGAGAATTTTCAGATCATCCTTGTACCTGCAATCTTGGAAGAACAGGTAGAGGTATTTGTTGTCCTGAATTTTCTGTGTTTTTAGAACTTGGCAGCAATGGGTTTTGACTGTCGAGTTGTTGATTTTCTGATTCATTCCAGAATTGATTTTCCAGAAATTTTACATCTTTGTTGAGAATTAGTTTCTTTAGTTTGAGAATTAGGCTTTAGATGTTTCACTACATCGAGTAAAGATACATTTCTCACTTCTATCGTCCAGTTTCTTCCTTAATTCGGAACGTATGTGAGTGTATGCTATGCATTTGAATGTCCTTAGATGTGCCACATTTAGCTTTGTTCCACTCCATGCTTCTTGAGGGACTTTCATCCTTAGACTTGTGGTTGGAGATCTATTCAAGAGATAAATTAAGCATGCTACTACTTCAGCCAAAAAAATATTTGACAAACTTTTCGTTTTGAGAAGTGTTCTTGCCATATTCATTATTGTCTGATTTTTCCTTTCATCCATTCTATTGTGGAGTATAATTGGTTGTTGTTTGCATGATAATGCCTTGTGATTTGCAGAAATTTGAAAATTCATTGGAGTTGTATTCTCCTCCTCCATCAAACCTGAGTGCTTTTATATATTTGCCACTCTGTTTTTCAGCTTCTACTTTGAATTCCTTGAATTTTGCAAAAGTTTCAGACTTGTGTCTGAGAAAATAGATCCCGATTTTCCTACTAAAATCATCAATAAACGTTAGAAAGTAAAAGCTACCACCTATTGACTCTGTTTTCATTGGTCCACATAGGTCATTGTGAACTAGTTCGAGATGTTGTTTGGCTTGATTGGATGATTGTGGAAAACTAGTTCT
>ML791552.1:364436-375357 GCA_009831015.1 Picea engelmannii
TTAGAAATAGAGAACTTTAAATTAAAATGTAAATGTTTTTATTTCATTATTTCAAATATTTTCATTATATTTATTTAAAATATCACTATAAAACAAAGACTAAACTACAATAAATATTATTTAAAAATTTATTTAAGTAAAAACACTTAATACTACTCACTTTATAGTTGTGGATATGAAAAACTTTTAATGCATGCATGTTTTCCTTCAAGCCCATACTAAACATGAAAGTTGAATAAATCAATACTCTATCCATGACAGTCATTTGCTCCAATTTGTTGTGGTTATCAACTAATCATATTATTGACTTTTATTGTATTTTCATATTACAAGAGTACTATTATTTATCTTTTTCCAATTAGAAGAAGAATAATGCTTCAAATTTACAAAGATGTTTGAAATTTATATATATAAAGTTTAATTTTAAAAAGATGTTAAAATTTTGTATATGTATTTTCAATTTTGTTTCTCATTTTCTAATAAAATCTTTATGGATATTCATATAGTGTTAAATATATTCATATAATTATTAGTACAAATTAAATTAGTAATATAGATATTTTAGATGTTGTATTGGGAGCAAATTTATTGAAATAAGATTTAAAATATATCATTATCTAGATACATTGTAATCTAAACTATTTTTTTTATATCTTTTTAATATATTATTGTCACTCTCAACTTCAAGTTTCCAATAAATTTGGGGGAAACTTCCACTAGTTCAATACACTAATATGAGGGTAGCCAATTATACTCACTAGAAGTTTTTAGCCATTTTTTTAAAATGATTAAATGGCCATTTCTATGGACTTTCACCATGAGTTATTAATGTAGAAGTTTTTAACCATTTTTCTAAAATGATTAACTGATGGTGATTCCTATGGGCTTCACCATCAACAATTAATGTGGATGTGCTAGTTTTATTCTATTCTGGTTGTTTTTAAAACAAAATTAGTTACTGTTACTTTACTGCTCAGTGAACAAGCATGTTTATTGGATAGAACAATCAAAAGTTCTTTTGATTCTGATTTTTCTCAAATGCTTTAGGATTCAAGGGCCTATAATTCACCTACCGCATCATTATGTTGCAATGTTGCTTAGCAGGTTGGATATTGATCTCGAATCTTATTGCCTATAATCCACTTGCCATAACATTCAATGCTGCAGAGCAAGCGAAACATTCAATGTTGACTCATTACAGTGTTTAAAAAAAATCACTATCAAAATTAGTAATGACTGCTACATCATGATTCAGTTAATTTTTTTCTTCCAATTATTGCGTTTGCGTTTGTATTAGTCAAGTATTTCCCCAAGAGATGGATGAATATCTTGCAATTATTGTGTTTGGGTGACTCAAGTATTGCCCCAACAGATGGATGATTCAGTTACAGCGTATTCATACTGATTACGTCTCTTACTTGAGAGGACAATCTCTTGGGTATAGTTCGGTTGGGAGAGAAGCGACAGACAAAAGACGGTTGGGTAGCGTGTTCGTCCACGATTACTTGAGAGGACAATCTCTTGGGTATAGTTCGATTGGGAGAGAAGCGGCAGACAAAAGACGGTTGGGTAGCGGTTACAACAATCAGTTCTCCAGATGAACATTAGCCTCTACTCCAGTGATACGTTATGCAGAAATAGATGCATAAATGTTTGGAATATTTTCGAAATAGATGCATAAATGTTTGGAATATTTTAATTTTTTGTGATTAAAATTCAAGGAAATTTTATGTTACTATAAAATTTTACTATCAAGAATCTGATCATATGGAAAATTTTCAATACGAAAATAAATATTTAACAATGAGACACTTCTCACAGTTTTTTTTTCCTTAAAATAAGGAAAAAATTATCTTCAACACTTTAAACTATTTTCATAATTTATATAAATATGGAATTTGAACTTGTTACTTCTCTCATGATAATTAAAATAAATGATCTTGACATTTCCATTTATGATTTTTATCATATTCATTTATTAAAATTTTTATTTTAAAAAATAATTAATCAAATAACACATGAAAATGATAATAGTTAAATATATTGTCAAATAGTTTTCAAAATAGTTAAATATATTGTCAAATAGATTTCATAATGATTTAATTAAGTTTTATTTACCCATCAAAAAAATTATTTAATTTTTTTATTTTAAATTTTTTTATTTAGTTAATAGGACTTTTTATATTTGAGTGTGAAAGATATGTGTAATTCATTTATTACTTAACATGAAGTTGACACACACATATATATAATTCATTTTAATTTTGAATTTATCATATTTTTAGAGGAATCAAATCACTAGTTATAAGAAATTTGATCTCCTTAATTCATAATAAATATAAATCTATACTACTCTCTCTCTCTCTCTCTCTCTCTCTCTCTCTCTCACACACACACACACACACACACACACACACACATACCCATAAAGTTCATCCCCGCATGGAGAAATAAAAGAATAGAGTGATTTCTTATCACACAGAAGGTGTTGGAGACACCATTACAATCAAAAAATGGTTAGGAAGTGCAGGCGAATCACACCACCTTCCATTTTTTATGGAAATTGTTGGAAGATCTAAAAAATTGACTAGCCCTTTCAAATTCAATTTTGCTTGGTTAAAGGAGGAGGATTTTATTTCCTAAGTCAAAAAATATTGGATCTTCGTCAACCAAA
This sequence comes from Picea engelmannii, assembly GCA_009831015.1. Taxonomy (NCBI): domain Eukaryota; kingdom Viridiplantae; phylum Streptophyta; class Pinopsida; order Pinales; family Pinaceae; genus Picea; species Picea engelmannii. Next base: position 367,111 of record ML791552.1, read on the forward strand.
ATGCAGAAGAACGAGTTGTAGTCCAATTTGCAGAAAATCTAAAAATACTAAAAATTGCCATAAGGGAGTGGCCACGTCAGAAGAGACAAAAGGATGAACACAACCTAATTGATGCTAAAGTAGCCCTTCAATCTATATATGAATCAGAGGGTGGGGGTTATGCTTTCCCTGAGTCAAAAGAGGAATTGTTAGCATTGGAAAAGAAGCGAAGACAACTTTTGGAAGCAAAGGAGAATACATGGATGTTAAAAAGTTGATTCTATCATATGTGTGTTTAAAATATTCCTTGCAATCTTTTCTCAGAGTTCAACATAGTGTTTTTGTAGGAAGCCTCCTCTTGCTAAGTTATTTAAACTTCACAATCATCATAGTATCATTGTAAAAAATTGTGACAAATACAACTCATCACTGGTGGAAGCAAACTTCATTCTACAATCTCATTTTTAACCAAAGAAACTGTGGATATTAAGTTGAAGGAATTTAACAATCTTTGAGTGTTTTAATTTTCTTTCTTAGACACATAAATATTATTTCAAGTTCATAAGTCAAAATTGAGTTTTCTTACAAAGATTTTTTCATTCCTTTGAAACAACCCTTTGTGACCAGAGTATCCACCATTGAAGTTGTGAACCTTAGATTGAAGGAATTTAGCATATACTATTTTTGTTTTATTTAAGTTACTGAATGTGGGATATCCCTAAAATGTGTTAGAACTTGATCTCCAACTTCAAATTAAAGCTTTCTCCTCTATTGATCAACTCTGCGCTTGTATTCATTGTTGCTCCTCTTCAATTGCTCCTTGCTCTGATTATGAAGTTCTTGCATTTCTTTAGCGGAGTCTTCAACTCCTGTGCTCCTAAATTTTCTCTGCCCCATATCTCTTAAATCCTACACTCCTCTTGGATTCATTCCATACACGATTTGAAATGGACTTTTCCCAGTGCTTTTGTTCACTGAGTCATTATACGCAAATTCTGCTTGTGCTAGAATTTGATCCCACTGACTATGGAGTTCGGTGACCAAACTCCTTAGCAAATATCCTAAGCTTCTATTCACCACTTCAGTCTGTCCATATGTTTTTGGATGATATGCAGAACTAAAATATAGCTTCATCCCCAACTTTTTCCACAATTTCCTCTAGAAATGACCAGCAAACTTGGTATCCCTGTCTGAAACTATACTCCTGCGCAACCCATTGAGTCTCACAACCTCTCTGGAAAAAAAAAATTGCAACATGTCTTGCATCACTGGTCTTATGGCATGGGATAAAGTGTTCCATGGGGAAAATATGTCCACTACCACAAATATGGAATCAGTTCATCTTAGTTTCCTTGGAAATCCCAACATGAAATCCATACTTATTGCATCCTAAGGCCTCTCTCGAATAGGCAATGAATGATACAACCTAGTGTTCTACTTCTTCCCCTTACCATACTCACAAATATTACATTTGTTTATAAATATTTTCACCTCTGCTCTCCTACCTAGCCAATAATATGAACCGGTTAATTGGGAAAATGTTCTGTCATGGCTGAAATGTCTGGCTAGATCTCAGTTATGATTTTCCTTCAACAAATTCTCCCTCATAGAGCATCTTGGTATTCACAACTGGCACCCTTTAAAAAAAAAACCATCTTGAATCACGTATTCGGCCCACAGGCTTCTGTCTCTAAGTAAAGGATTATCACATGCTTTGTATGCCTCTCTGAAATCTAGATCACTATGGTAAATTTTCTTAAGGTGATCAAAAGCCAAAGTTCTGACCTGAAATTATTGAAGAATTAAAATCCTCTTGCTCAATGCATCAACAACCTTGTTAGCATTACTAGAAATGTATTTAATGAAAATGTGAAATTTTGCATAAATACTATCCACTTGGCATGTCTCTAGTTTAACTTCTCTTGTCTGGTTATGAATTGCAAAGCTTGGTTATCGCTATACAAAACAAACTCCTTTGGTACGAAATAATGCCTCCACTTCTTCAAGGATTGAATTATGGCATAGAACTCTTTGTCATATGTGGAGAACTTCTTCTTGGCTTCACTCAACTTCTCACTGAAATATGCAACAGGCCTATTCTCTTGACTTAAGACCTCTCCAATTGCAACTTCACTCACATTACATCTCACTTGAAATGTCATATTGAAATCCGGTAATACCAGAATCAGTTCTTTCGTTATCTTCTCCTTCGGTATATTAAAGCTCCTCTCAACATCTTCTATCCATTTGAAAGACTTGTGTCTTTTTTTCATTGTATCCATCATTTCAACACTAATCCCACTAAAATTCTGATGAAATTCTGATAAAAACTTGCTAATCCATGCAAACTTCTTACCTCAAAGATAATCTTTGGTGATTGCCATTATCTGATTGCTTTCACCTTTTCGAGATCCATCTTCAATTCATTTGAAGAAATCACAAAACCCAAATATATGAGTTTTGTCTTCATGAAAGAGGACTTTCTCAGATTAATCAACAACTTCTCTTCTTGTAACCTCCTCATTACCAATGTCAAATGTCTCAACTACTCCTCCTTAGTATTGCTAAATATCAGTATATCATCTAGATACACGATCACGAATTTACCAATGAAATATTCTGACACTTCATTCATCAGCCTCATAAAAGTACTCGGGGCATTTTTTAAGCCATATGGCATAAAAAACCATTGATAAAACCCCTCAATTCTCTTGAATGTTGTTTTCCACTCATCACCTTCTCTCATCCTTATCTGGTGATATACACTTTTCAAATCTATCTTTGAAAAATAGTTCTCTCTGGTTAGGAAATCCATCAAGTCATCCATCCTTGGCAATGGAAATATGTATCTGATGGTGATATTGTTTATGTCCCTCGATTCCATACACATTCTCCATCTTCCATCCTTCTTCGGACTCAACACAGTCAGTACTGCACATGGACTCAAGCTTTCTCTGACCAATCCTTTTTCTGACAGATCATGAACCTGTCTCTTCACCTCCTCGTTCTCTTGAGTTTTCAATCTGTATGCTACTTTGTTTGGCAGAATCGCTCCTGGTATCAATCCAATGTGATGATTGATACTTCTGATAGGCGGAAATGAGTTTGGAAGCTCATGCAATACTATATCAAAAAAATTCTCCAACAATTCCTGAACTTCCTCAAGAAAATATTCCATCGAAGTACAGGTAAGGATAACCCTCAGCTTCCTTATTACAACGAACTGCATATCATGTTCTTTCTTTACTTCACTTAGGGTTTCCTTCCCACTCATGATAAGTATGCTCATGCTAGCTTCATCATTTACCGTATTTTTTTCAATTGGCAGTAATATATGTGTCCTACCATTCTTCTCCAAAGTATAGGTATTTCATCTCCCATTGTGAATGACATACATGTCATACTGCCATGGTCTCCCCAACAAAACATGACATACATCCATGGGAATCACATCACACAGGATTTCATCCCTATACCCTCTTATCTTAAATTCAACTAGACATTGTTTAGTGATTGTTACCTGATGACCTTTATGCAACCATGCGACTTTGTACGATGTTGGGTGTACAGTCATCTCCAGCTCTAGCTTCTCCACCATATCTGTGGATACTAAGTTGTCAGTTCTCCCACTGTCAATTATCACCTTGAAAACTGTGTCCTTCATTTTCCAGGTTGTCCTGAACAAACTACTCCTCTGTGATGGCTTTTCAGTCTCTGGTTCTTGCTTCAAGAGAACCTTCTTCATCATCAATTATTTCCCATCCTCTTCTCCTTCTTCCTCAACATATCACTTTTTCGCTTATGAAATGTGAGCTTCACCTCCTCCTTTCTTCCTCTCGATACAATCCCAAGACATATGCCCTGTCTCTCCACATGCATAACATATCACTTCTCCTCCTCTGCCTCTTCCTCTTCCTCTGGGAAAAGAGTTTCTATCGCCACACTGCCTTCCTTAAGAACTTCCTCCTCTCTCAGAGTGATTATGTGGTTTCTCTTCCACATCCTTGGTCTTATGTGCTTTATCCTAGGAAAATCCTTTGCCTTTGTTCAAGCTTCGACCTCTATTTTGTTGACTCTGCTTCCTGGCCAACTTCTTTTTTTCTTTCAACGCAATTTGGTACACATCCTCTGTTGTTCTAACTGTCGCCATGCTGATTTTGTCCTGGATATCATATCTCAGTCAATTTATGTATCTTTCTATATCAGTCCATTGATGTATCTTCCACACACAAGTTCTTTCTATCTCTTCCAAGCTTACGAGTCGAAATAGACTCCATCAACACACTCCTTGTAGACTCTATGCACTCCTTGCACTCGCTCATAGAAGAGAAAAAAATTGAAACTTATTCAATATTTACAATGACTCATATATTCAACCTTGTAAATGCATTCATGGATACAAAAACAAGGAATAACAAAGAAATGAAAACAACCAAAAGGTCTACCTTTCATTCATTCAGATAAACACAATAATAACACACATTTGGAACAATATTCCTCTACTGTATTCATTCAAATGAACTGGCATACATTCATACAATATTTCTCTGTATCTCCCAACTCTTTACTACAATGGCAATCTACACATTAGATTCAACAGCCTCTCAACAACATTACTACTGGGTAGCATTACAAAACTTTATACAAAGGGACTCTTCGATTCTTTTCCTCCAACTCCTCTACATCTCTCCTATCTAAATTAATTGTTATCAACTACTTAACATTTATTACAATAAATATCAAGTCAGACAGATAAGAGCGAGCACTCTAGATCTTTGTTGCAATCATTTCATATTAAATCAAAATATATCCCCCCCATCAATCTTACACGATGGCTCATCCTCCGATCATTAAAGATTTTCATAACTTAAAAATCTTTGTGAGATATTACATTAATACACTGATCTTTGAAATTCAAAATATTTCAAAATACACACTAGTGCGTTGAGTTGTCCTCCACGCATACTTTGTTGGTGATACTCCTGCATCCAAAATGTAGTCTAAGTCTCTATGCAACATCCATTCTCATGAATTTGTGAGTAGTTTCACTATCCACCATGGCTAGCATTGATTTCCCATTGAATTATGCTTGAACATAACTAATTCTTCTCATGCTAGGGTCTTGACTTGTTGTATAGTATGCCTCCATGCACCCAAAACCTATAGCACTCCCACGAATGAGTTATCCACTTTCTTCAATGAACAATTCTTAGCATATTGCTCCTTCACACATATCTGAAAACGAATTGGTTTTTTCTCCCTTTATGAATCTTCCTACTTGGCATTTTCTTCACTACCTTTGGATGCCCTAAAATTTCCATTATCCCTCGTCTTCTTTCCTTGATTCTCACTTTGGGTGTATTCACTACTCCTAATACCTATCTTGGCTTCACCTTTTAAGTCAAACAATTTGTCTACCATAGTGATTACTCTCGCAAGAGTTTGCACATTATGGAATTTCAATTCACTTTGTCCCCGGGGCTACAAACCATTCATGAACTGGAATTTTGTTTTTCTATCCGACATATCCTTGGTATCCAACATGAGGCCAATGAACTCCTTGATATAGGTCTAGATCTTACCATCATGATTAAAGACAACAAATGATTTCCTATGATCCAAGCTTGTTGATTTTAACCTTGTAGAATATTTACTACAAATGGATTTTTAGTAAAAGAACAAAAAAAATACAATGACAAATACAAACATTACACAAATATTTTTCCCCTGAAAATCCAAACCAGGCAAAGCAACATATTCTATATTCATTCATTGTGATACATTTTTTACAATACAATATACATATAGGAGCTATCGGCATCCAAAACCCTAACCCAATGATTTGGATTAGTCAACAACCGTAATTCCTTAACCGGAAATATAAAACCATTGGAAAAGAAACTATGTGCCAAAAACCACCTAAATATGTGACATGTTTCTCGAAGCACAATATAACACTACTACCAGTGCAAATAATATAACACATACCCAAAAAAAATTCCTTAATTTCTATTGAAATGACTTGACTTAAAGTATAAGTGGGATGATATGTTGAATGATCCTAGAATCATATGTCTTCAAGTCTTCATAGGACCATGCAGAAACATATTGACACTACTACCAGTGCAAAGAATATAACACATACCCAAAAAAGATTAGTTTCTTCGACCAAACTATGCCTTCAAGGATGTTTTCATCTCTACCCAGTTTTTTATCTTCTCTATGGTTCAACCAACTAATAAATCTTCCACCTAGTTTCTCCACCAAAATTTCATAGTCCCTGTCAAGAACACTACAACAATGTTTACCTTGGCTTCATCTAGACTTTTGTTCAATTTCTCCAAGTACTTCTCCATGTCCCTTCAAAATTTTCCCAACAACAAAGAATTGTAGGTAGCATTGTATGGTTCAACTAATCTCATCTTAAATCTTATTTTCATGACAGATGACCTTAGCCGACTCGTTGCAGCCCACTTTAACAATGTAATGGTATCTTCTTGATCTTCAACTTTTGGGTGATCGATTACAAAGCATCCTATATTGTCTTGAGTTTGTCATGGAAATCATCGATTAGTGTGTTGGTGATCATATTCACATTTTCATGGATCTCCCACCTAGGATGATTAAAATCATGTAACAATCTTCTCATCTCAGCCTCCAAACGTTCGACCTTATCACCTTGTTGGTATATTGTTTTCTTCATTTGTTTTATTGTGTTCTCTAGAGAAATGAGGTGGTACTTCATCATGAATGTCTTGGGATCCTTATTTGTGTCAGTTTCTTCTACATGCAACCCATACATGTCCGAACCTTTAAGTATCTTTACCATTTATGTAAGGTGGCAATAAATCACTTCAAGAATTCACCAAAATTTGGGTCCAAATATTCACTCAAATTGGTTGACTTCACTTTGCAACTTTGAATATCCCCAAAGTGGGTCCTTAACCTGCCTAACCATGTGATGAGCCTATTAGAATCCTTCAACTAGGCCATCCCAATTTTCTTCCTTCACAGTTCACGATCAAACCCTCCCAAGGTGTGCCTTGCTACAATCTTCAAACTTGTGATGAAACCGATTGCCTTCAAGTATGTTCTTCCACTCTATCATAGATGAGAAATATGCTCTAATACCATTTTTCATGAAGGTGACGGATGGTGAAGAGTTTCACCAAAATTTCTCCACTAAATTGTTTGCAACCAGTTCCGATACCATCTATCATGCCCTCACAACTGACGCTCAAGGTGAAACTGACTTGGCACACCCAAGTCACTTGATGACTTGAGGTTCATGCAACATTGTAATGTTTTCACCTCAATGGTGAGGCCAATCCTATTGTACTCAGCTCAGACTGTGCCTTAACAGTTAGAATATTTTATTAATTGAAAACATGATAACATTCCAAACACTTAGAAAAATTCACAAGTAACAGTACACACAATGTACTCTGCAAGATATAATGTAAAGGGTTGAGCGGACCAACTGGCATGAAACCCAAAGTACAGTTACAATATGAAAATACAATAAGGAAATTGAGCATGTAGATTGTGTCCCAACCAGAAATGTTTACAATGGAGTGAGCTCTGTCAAAAAATACATATAACACATACACCTGTTACGATACAAATTAAACCTGCAGACTATCTCTTTGTCATAGACTTCCATCGCACCAAAGTGCACCCATCCCATCTCTCCTCCTCATGCCCAGAACCAAACACTTAGCCATATTTGTGCTTGTTTGTGTGGTGCACATCACACTATTTCCTTCTATTGTCTATACCACAGACTCAACCCTTAGCCGAATTTCGACCTCACCCAAACCTTTTTTGAATCATCCCATGCAATCCTTGGTTGATTTATTTATGATCCGATCTTCCTTCCTTTGATCTGATTGATGCCTCCTCGATATTTTTTTCTTTAGAAATTATTTCTTGCATATGCATTTTGTTTCAACTCTAAGAATTATAAAACTCAGTATGTGTTTGTGATACTATATCTATACCTATTCCATAAGATATACCTATTCCATAAGTCTGTAGCAATAACATTGCATTGGATTAAATAATTCAATTTTGGGAAAAAAAAAAGGTTTGTATTGATGGATTGATTTTGATTTTGAGAATAGATATTTTTTTAGGAGATTAAATTCTATCTAATTAAATTTCCTTTTCATATGAATGAAAAATTTAAAATGTGGTGTTGAGTGCTAAGAAGAAGAAAACCCACCCAAGTCCTGCCATGGAGTTGTCCTTCATCTTCAGTACTTATAA
>ML791552.1:375407-395880 GCA_009831015.1 Picea engelmannii
TGAATGAAAAATTTAAAATGTGGTGTTGAGTGCTAAGAAGAAGAAAACCCACCCAAGTCCTGCCATGGAGTTGTCCTTCATCTTCAGTACTTATAATTGGATCTTGAGTACTTATAATTGGATCTTGAGTTTAAGCCTTGTTGGTTCAAGATTTTGACAAAGTTTCATTTGTGTGCTTCTTCTTCTCCCTACCTTTGATTGTAAATGAGTGATGCATGAAATTGAATAAGAAATATGGTGTTGAATGGGTTTCCTTGAAGGAATAACTCTTTTGAACATTACGTCCATTTTCCTGGGGAGAATTTCTTCCCAAGCCTTGAAGCTCATGCTTGACACAAGTAATCCACATTTCTTCCCATCAAGTAAATGCATAAAGGTGTTATGGAATAGAAAGTTCAGAGTATACGAAAAAACAAGACTACATCGTTCCATACCTCATTCTTTTTTAATATTCGACCTCAGAGTGGAAGAATCGACCATGAAGGTTTGGATTTTATGATAACTTCCTATGATTACATGTCTAAAGGATTGATCAACACCTCCACTAGCTAAAGAAGTAATAGTAATGTGTTGACATTGTTTCTTACATATGCATTTGCTTTAGCTCAAAAAAGTGTAAATTTACTTTCATCAAATGGTTTGGTCGTTTTTATGGGTGTCTTCCTTTTACTTTGTATTGGTCCTACATTTTCACATTCTAGAGAGAAAAAGGTAGCTGAAATGATGCAAGTAAAAAACAATAAATACTAAACACCTTAATAAAAAAAATGCCTTTGTAATAAACATTGAATAAGTTTAATTTTAAGTATTACACTTGCTAATAATTGATGATGCTCATAGCCACTTTGCAACATTTTTTTAGGCCAAAAATCAACAATTCTGTTTTTAATTCTAATTCTATAATTCTGTTTTTATTTTTTCTTAGTATTTCTCTCTATAATATATATTTATCACCCCAACAATAAATAAATAAAATACCTAGTTTTCAATGTTCCAGAAAAATAAAGAGTACACTGCTCTCTCTTGCTTATTTTTGTCGACTAGTTTCGAAGGCATTTCTCTATTTCGACTTCAACATTCTACTCTGTTGTTTAAGATGTTTTTGTTAGCTTCTGTTAAGTTCCAATTTTCATGCATAGGGTTGCGATACAGCAATGGATTTCTGGCCTTTTCATAATCTCTAATTTCCATATTCCACGAGACGATAGGGTTCCGATGGGAAAATGGCAGCTAGGGTTTCAATAGCTCATGAAAATTTAATCTTGAATTGTCTTATAATAATCCATAACTGATATAAATGATGAGAAAATTACATCGATCCACGTATAGTAATAATTAACAATGAATAAATTGGACTGATCAAAGAAAATCAATAAGAAAGGTTGATGCGCCAGAATGATTATCCAGTAGAATGAAAAATCATATGGTTTGACAAAGTTGTTTCAAATCCTATCATCCACGTTTTCATTTTTCACACATTCAGATTGCTTAAATATAAGTCGTTTTATGTCTTTTCTCAGATTCAGATAACAGCTTTTGACAGTGTTCATCCTTGTTGCTAGTTTCAACATCGGTGTTATTGAGATGGTTTGATTGATTGGATGGTCTCGTTAAAATTCTAAAATCTCCAAACCCTAAATTCGCTGCATCTGCTGCTTTCATAGCTCAATTGGTTAGAGAACCCGTTTAGTAATATGTAGGTCATGAGTTTAACTCTTATGGAAAGCATTCTGATCTTGTCCACTCTAACTCTATTTTGTATACTTAGATGATTATAAACCCTAACCTATTTCTTTGAACTTTGTCGATAGCATGCAAGCCTAATCTAGGCTTTGATAAAACAAATCACGGGTACAATATATTTTTGAATGGCTCGCTTGCTAAAAAAAGGTCAATTTGATAATTACATCATGTCGATGGTAATTAAGTTTATTTAAAACTCTATTAATCTGTAGCATCCTCCTCGTTACGACAACGACTCTTTAACAGGTGAATTTTTTTTTGTGTGTTAAGGTGTGTGCGCGCGTGTAGAAGTAACAGACACACTTGAATCTACTTTGTCACCCAACAACCTACAAGACGCAGCCACGATGATCACAACAAGATGACATAAGGCACACAAGAAGTAACTGCAATCATAACGGCCATAGACACAAGGCGCACAACAAGTAACTGCAAACATTTAACGACATACTGGGTTATGCACAGTATGAACACCGAAGGAAGAATCCTTTGTGGTAGATTTACTAATTTTGCACAGGAAAGCAGGGCATTTAATCTTAGTTCTCTACTCCAGAGAGAGAGAAGGTCAGATAGGCTCTTGACCGACTTCTCAGGCATAAACTAGTAATACCCTCAGGTGTGTCGCAAGAGTGGAAACCATGCCTTTAAAGGGCCTGAGACTCTTGATACAACACTGGATTCTTTACACAAAAAGAATCACACACACAGACATATATACTAAGGCTACATGGAGGTGTCTATATCCCGCCCGACACAAGCAGACCACGCAAAAGATTTACAACCATGTACAGTAAGGGTTAAAGAACAACAATCCTCAAAGGGAAGCGTAATCTAAAAATGACCTCATCAACTGCCCAACCAGTAATACTGGCTAATGGTCAATATCTCAATTCTAAATGGACGCTAATCACTGATCATTGAACCGTCTATGTTTATCGTAGTTTTACACCCTGATGGCAGGTCATAAATCGAATTGCCCAATTACAACTTTATGTTAGTATTGAATCAATTAAAAACTCAATAAGTCAACATGTAATCTTCAATTTAGCATTAAGAATCGATCTACATTAAGGGTTTAACACATTAAAAACAAGATACCCAGTCATAATATCTAAACAATCCCATCTGTAATAAATGCATAAAGGAATAAATCCAGGAATAAATCTTTTTCTTTATATAAATTAGTAAAAGAATAATCCCTTCTTCGCAAGCACATAGGTAGCATTAACATTACTGAATGATCTAAATGTATGCTCGATATAGTAACATCAACATTAACATTTGAATGTGCAAGATCTAATGTATAATGATCTGAATGCATAAAGGTATAACGTAACATTAGTATTGACCATAACTAAGGGATCTAAATGATATAACTTTTATAAATGGAAGGGTTCGATTTTCAACCATAGAAACAAATACATCTTTAGATAAACACCATTCCCAATGCATAAATGTAAAAAGTAATATTAACCTCAACAACAACTAAATGAATTGTTCCCATAACATTGACATTGTTCTCATTACCAATAACCAATTAGCAATATAAATTAACAATCAGCATTCGCAATTTACAATTAGCCTATTAACCAAACAGCAGTTGTAAATGAAACTCATTAAATAGCCATAAAATAAGTTACCCTAATTATCTAAATAAGAAAATTTATCCTTCGATTTACTAAACCTTTCACAACCCTTCCTCATTCAACAAAGGATTCAAATCTTACGTTACTATTCATTTGTCATTAATCCTGTCATAAGAGGATAATGAGGCACCGTAAAATAATTGGCAATTTAACCACATGAGGATTCTCTCCAAATTAAGTGCTCAATGAAAGGTGGGAAAAAGGTTGTCTTAAATTAGGCGCTCAAATCCAGGCCCAGTCAGGCAGTCTCGGCACATGCACAGGTGCATGTTATTCTAGCTAGCGAGGCATACGGGTGTAGAGTTGGGTCGGCAGGTTATGATTCAGGACTGCCAGGTTTACTGCCATTAAAGGAGGAAAGTCAGCGCGGCCTACCCTCCTAGAAAAACGCAGCCATAGGCTACATTTAACTCCTCTTTTTACAGAAAGAAAAATGCAAGGAATCAGGTGGAGGGTTTTACACAGCAAGGAAACCACCATGCAACTGGAAAGGCGCGTTTACTCTCTGTTCCACGCGTCTATCAGTCAGTTATGGCCAGAGGTAGCAGGTGGCGGCCCAAACATTCAATCGAAGGGCCAGAATGAAAATTCAATACGGTCAATCGAATTTGCCAGAAACGTTCCAATGCCAGGATTGAAAATACTAAGGTTTAAGGATACCGTGGAATTTACAACATGCTGCCACACTTAGTGAAAGAAAAATTATTGCATTTAAAACAATCTTGTGATGCCAACAGCTGTCGCCATTAGCATGGATGCTGGAATCTCAATTTCAGACCGTCAAGACAAGATTATTATAACTGTGGTTCATATTAGAAGTTGCAGTCGGAGAGATTTGTCAAGAAATTTGACAGGTCCATCACCCCGTAAAACCACACGCTATTACTGTAGATTTGATTATTCGTTTAGTAGAAAAGACAATTATAAAACCATCATAATTCGTAACAGTTTATACATCGATTACATCAGTCCATTCCAGTGAAATGATCATAATATCGGGTCATTAAAAAGGGCGGAAGGACAGTAACAAAATCCTCGGTCAGTATTTCTACGTGGTCAAAAACGTTTTGAAACGTTGGAATGTCACCAACGCTACCAGCCATCTAAGGATCAGTTTTTAAATAGCACCCATGGGCGTTATACCTTCCACTCTATTGCAAAAATCTATATGATTCAGTGTTGTAGCAAACAAATTCTTGCAGACACACCCGTAAGGAGAAGCCATGGCTTAACTAACCGTACAAGGAAGAGTAAAACCCAGGACGGTTGCAACCATCGTTATCCCCTAAGGTTAATACTTAATGACTTCAATAAGAAAATCGCCTCTGACTGTTTAACATTCTGAATATTAACATTCTCTGAAAAACAAGCGTTTACAGAACATATGAATCACTGTCCCATAATTAAAGTCATTAGCAAGAACACTATCCAGATGCTCGGTGCTTAGTGCATTAAATAAAACCCCTATGTAATTCCAGGAAGGGACGCGGTAGGTGTACAAATGCAGTGAGGTGTAGACTTGTAGCTATTGATAAAATGAAGATAAAAAGAAAAAACAAAACCAGGCGCAGACCTAGAAACGATGAATGAAGATGCTAACAGTTGAAATAGTGGGCAGACGGGGAGGGAAATTCCCTGTCCAACCAGGTCGAGGTCGCCTCCAATAAGAGGGTATTTACTTACTTCCATTTGTAAATCGCAGAGACAAAAATGCAGAGGCAACATGTATTTCTCATCCCTTACCCAAAGATATTTGCAGAAGTATTAAACCATTCATTTCAACAAGATCCTAATCATATTTCCTATATCCTTCTATCATTCAACCACAAAGAGCGTACCTTTTCTTTTCTTTTTTGCCGACTCGCCTGCTTTGAGTGTTGTCCGCGCGCTCCATCCCACTCCTGCTCGCCGACCGTAGAGACTACACCGGTACCTCCCAGCCAAACGCTAGGGGTACTCTGCTTCCCCCTTAGCCCCCTGAGCCGCAAAGGGGCCACACACAGTCCAGAAGGTATACCTAGCTTCCCAGCTCGCCTCCAAGGCTGAGCTACCACTCTAATCCCAACTGAGAAAATCCCAACTCCTCACAAGCAACCAGTCCAGTCCAATTTCTACAGCATAACGATACCTAACAACCCCCCCTCTTTTCCCTCCATCCCCCTTTCTTTTATGGAGTTTCTATCCCCCTTGCCCTAAATCATATTTAATTTATGTTTTAATGAAAAACCCTCAAAAATTCTCTGTCTTACAAGTGTCACTCATCCCCCACGTTTCTCCCAAAATTATTTTCTTTAACTTTATTAAAAGGCTCATTTCCCTATTTTATTACTCCCTCTCTTTTTTTTTTTTTAAACCAAAAAGGTAAATGCGCCAATGCATCTTTTCATTTTATTTTTAAATTCATACTTTTTATACTCTCGCTCGTTAAATAATTTTATTACTATTGGTTTAGTCTCAGTTTATGTATGAGTTTTATGGAAAATAGTTTACTCCCTTAAGCATTCAATTTATTCACTGAAGGTTATGCGTTCTGTCAATCAAAACTATGGCTTTTGGTATTCGTTTATTTATGAATTAGTTTAATTTTTGAAAAACTATTTCGTTCATAGGGGGTTATGCTTTAAAAATTTTTATAAGGTTATGTATTTGACAGAAGGGTTTTCCTAAAAGTTATGCTTTCAAAATCTTAATGAACTCTCATTGCAAGTTGTGTTTAAAGAAGGAGATGCCTTCAATGAAATTTATTGTCTGAGTTAACTAAACTGTAATTTATGTATATTTTTATTTTTAAGAAAAGTTATGTTTCAATTTGAATAAAAGTTATGAGTTCATTAAAAGTTAAACTATTTCATTTAGAATTAGGGTTAGGCTCTTTCTAGAGTTAGAGTTAGGGCCTTTTTTCTCAAGGTTAAACGAAATTTTTATCTTAGAGAAGTTTTTTTTTTTTTTTTTTACTTAGGTTTAGATTTTGAACTGGACGACGATTGTTTAGGGGAGTAGTTTTAAGAATTTATTAGGGATTTATTGTCTTAGGGATATTTAGGTTTGTTTCCTTCATCCACATCAATGCGATGTGCCATTTAGGACACACCACGTGCTCCAAGGGTTCCACTCACCTCGTTCGTTTCCTTTGCGCGACGTGCCCTTCAGGATGCACCACGTGCTCCAAGGGTGCCACTCCCTTCTTGTATTTCTTTTGTGCGACGTGCCCTTCAGGATGCACCACGTGCTCCAATGGCACCACTCACCAACTGGACTTATTGGTAGACATCTATAACCCCTGGAGTCAACACTCCGTCAAGTGAACTTGTGGGAGACTAAGGGCTCTAAGGAATAAGGCCCCCGCCTTATTGCGCGCCCCTTAGAATCATCGTGAGTGGCTGTCGCAGTCTTCCCTCATGGCATCGTGGATGCTCTCAAACTAGGTAATCGTTAACCTACAGTTCGAGCCACGGCGGGAGTGCTAGTGGGCTGTGGCAGGGCTGTTGTCCACACCTCTCCCTCAACCTCTCTGGAAATCGTGTGTGGCGCCTTTACTGCATATGTGAGTCTGGTCGACAAGTTATCGTCAGCTTGCATCATCAACAATCATGTCAGAAATGTCAACATCATATCATCAAATCAAATGAAATATCACAGTGAATAAATCAACCCAATACCACACTCCCTGACTCAATCTGGAGTCCAAGGGGGTTCCGTCGATGCCTCTGCATCATCAAGGTCCAAAACCCTGCACACTCAATAAAATTGAGTCAATAGCACCTGTCTACATAAAATAGTAAAACCTCATGTCGTCTATCATAATGCATCATAATCAAGTATAAATTTTTTAACATCAAAAAAGTCCAGATCACTTGCGAGCAAGTGTCCCCAAATAATAAGTTTTCTCAGTGCACTAGAACGGGATGTTACATACACCCCCTCTTGGTCTAAACTTCGTCCCGAATTTTCTCAGTATAAATGCCGAAATAAAAGTATCACAGTATCATAAGTCTATCTATCAAACAAAAATGGAAACTGTTGGTGCATATCATATGCGTCCTCCCAGGTCGCTGAGTGCAGACTATAATTGTCCCACTGGACCTTGACCTGATCTACCGTTCGACGTCGTAACTGTCGAACGCGATGATCTAAGATGCGGACTGGCTCAGCCGTGAGCGCTCCCTCGTTCGATACCTACAATGAACTCAAGTCAGTCACGTGTGTAGGATCACTAATATAATGTCTCAGAACCGATACAAGAAAAAAATCATGCATACGCCTCAAAGAATCAGTCAAGGCTAGTCGATAGGCCACGGGCCCCTTTCTCTCCACAATGTCAAAAGGTCCCACGAACCTAGGAGAGAGTTTCTCTCCCCTTCCAAACTTGATCAAACTCTTATGCAATTTAACCCGCAAGAAGACTCGATCGTCGACCTCGTAACTATGGTCGAATCGGTGCGCATCGGCATAACTCTTCTGTCGATCCTGCGCTTCTTTAATCCTCGGTCTTATGGTTTTCATTTTCTCTTCCATTTCTTGGATCGCTTCTACTCCACTAGGACCCTATCCTCAAGCCGATCCCAACTCAAGGGCGTTTGACACGGTCGCCCATAAAGAAACTCGAAAGGCGCCATCTTAATGGTGCTCTGGTAACTGTTGTTGTAAGCGAACTCTACTAGAGGCAAGAATTCCTCCCAATGCCTTTGTTGGTCCATCACGTACATGCGCAACATATCTTCCAAGGTTTGGTTCATTCGTTCAGTCTATCCGTCAGTCTCTGGGTGATACATAGTACTAAAATTAAGTTGGGTTCCCAAGGCCTCTTGGAAACTCGTCCAAAATCGTCCAGTAAACATCGATCCTCGATCGGATATAGTCTTTTTAGGCACGCCATGCAGCCTCACAATCTCACTGATGAAAACTCTCACTATGTCAGGTGCCTAAATCATCATACGCACGGGAATAAATTGAGCACTCTTTGTCAGAGTGTCTACTACTACAAAAGTCGAGTCGTGTCTCCTTGCCGTCAGTGGAAATCCAACAATAAAATCCATCGAAATAACTTCCCATTTCGCTTTTGAAATGGCGTGTGGTTGAAGTAAACCTGTTGGGTGTCTATGCTCAGCCTTTACCTGCTGACACTCTAGACATCTATCCACAAAGTTGACTATGTCAGCCTTCATTCCCTTCCAGAAAAATAAGGGTTTAAGGTCTGCACTCATCTTCGTGACTCTTGGGTGCGCCATGCAAACTGCTCTATGAGCCTCGCTCAGGATCAACATCCTCAACTCGTTGTTTGGCGGTACGTAAATCCGACCTATAAACCTCAATAACCCATTGATATCAAAAGAAAATCCCTCATATCGTGGTACCATCATTGTGTTTTGTCCGATAAAATACTCGACTTCCTTGTACCAGTCATCATCAAGCTATAAAGTGAGAATATTCTCACGTAGATTCGTTTGAAGAGGCAACACTGAAAAGATGCATGGCCTCCGACTCAAAGTGTTCGCCACTCGGTTCGCTGTCCCCTTTATGTAATTAATCTCGAAGTCGTACTCGCTAAGCAATTCCGACCAACGTCGTTGTCGCGCATTCAGGTCGCTATGCGTGAAAATGTGTTGCAGCCCACAATGGTCAGTCCTTAATTCAAATTTCCGTCTAACAAGGTAGTGTCTCCAAACCGTCAAGGCATAAACGATGGCTAATAACTCCATTCGTGCGTCGCGTAGTTCTCCTCATGCCTTCTAAGCTTCCTCGAAATGTAAGCAATCACTCGTCTGTCTTGCACCAAGACTCCACCTAAACCTTCCTTGGATGTGTCAGTGCATACAAGGAAGTCCACATCTAGGTCAGGGACCTTTAGTATCGGCGATGTCGTCAACAACTTCTTAAGCCTCCGAAATGCTTCCACGCATTTCTCGGTCCAAACAAACTTGTTGTTTTTCTTCTGCAATTTCGTGATTGGATTTGCTATCTTTGAAAATCCCTCAACAAACCGTCGATAGTATCCTGCTAAACCCATAAAACTAAGCACATCTGTGACGTTCGTCGGTGCAGGCCATTCCATAATAGCCTCAACCTTGGCTAGATCCATGGCGATACCTTCGTCGGAGATTAAATTCCCTAGGTAGTGAATCCTCGATTGATAAAAAGAGCATTTGGACAACTTCCCATACAATTTGTGCTCTCGTAGACACTGTAGTACCAAGCGCAAGTGCTCGTCATGCTCCTCCGTCATCCGAGAGTAGATCAAGATATCGTCAATGAATACTTGGACAAACTTGTCCAAGTACTTGCAGAGCACCCTGTTCATCAAACTCATGAATACCCCTGGGGCGTTTGTCAGTCCAAATGGTAAAACAGTAAATTCGTAATGTCCAAATCTCGTCTTAAAGGCAGTCTTACGGACGTCATCCTCCTTGATCTGTAACTGGTGATACCCTGATCGCAAATCGATCTTGGTGAACACCGTCGCACCCTTCATTTGATCGAACAGATCATCAATTCTTGGTAAGGGATACCGATTCTTGATTGTATCCTTGTTCAATTGACGGTAGTCAATGAAAAGCCTCCATGATCCGTCCTTCTTTCGCATGAAAATAACTGGTGCACCCCATGGTGACACACTAGGGCGTATCAGTCCTAGGTCCAACAACTCCTTCAGTTGCATTTTCAACTCTTGCAACTCCGGGGTCGACATCTGATAAGGCGTTCTTGCTATCGGTTTCGTCCTCGGTTTCAAGCCTATAGTAAACTCCAAATCTCTCTCCGGTGGCATCCCAGGTAACTCCTCTGGAAATACATCCGCAAACTCCTTCACCACCGGAAGGTGTTCTAGACCTTCTGCTACTCCCTTTTCGTTTAGCGCAAGGATCGCAGAAAGCTTCCACCCCTTGTGCATACTTTTTCGTAGCTGTAAGGAAGAGACAAACCTCAGGGATACTCCTTGGTTCCATCCTACAATCACACGTCTTTGTCCTTCATCATCGACCAAGATCAACCGTTTCGTCTTACAGTTGAGTATCGCCTCATGCGATTCCAACGAATCCATACTAATCATGACGTCATAAGATCCTAAGATCGTGACATACAAGTTGACCCTCGTGACAAACTCTCCCAAGTTAAGGGTACAACCTGTAACCTTTCCTCCAACCTTATGTTTGGCTTCTGAAGCCATCTCTATGAAGCTAAACTCGTCCTGAACGACTGCCTTCTGGACGACATCATGCAAGGTTTGAGGCATCAATATATTTAAACCTTGCATGCAGGCTGTCATCAAGGCCCAGCACGAACCTGATGGCCTTAAGCTTCTCAGTGTTAATGGGCGGAGCATACCAGAGCAGCGCCATAAAACATGCCTCGTACTCGAGCCCGTATGACCTCCCTGTCGTAATGCGTTGAACTCATTGAGCTGACGCTCAATGAATTCCTCAGAAAGGTACCTCTCTCAGAACCGTTCCTCGAACAGTTCCCATGACATGTCTTCAACAACCATGCTCATCTGCGGCAGGAGTGTCTTCCACCATAGAAGAGCGCTCCCCTTCAGTTGGAAGACCTCCATGTGGACCTTCATGTTGGAGGTATAATCGTGAAGTGTGAAGCACATCGCCATATTCTCCAACCATGCCTCGGCGGATGCGTCGTCCAGGGCACCCAAGAACTTAGGAAAATTTACCTTCTCGAGTTCACGGTGAATGCTACCCGTAACGGCTGGTGCACGCGGCGGAACCTCAGCAGGTGTCAGCGCGCTGGCCTCGTCTCTGTCCAATCGGTTGATCAGTGCCTCAGACATCCGCTGAAAGGATCTCATCATCCCAACAACATCGCCAACTTCTATTTTTTCCAGACCAAGAACCAACTCACCTCCCTAGGGGTTATACCCCTCAGGCGTGGATGCTACTGGAGGCGTCACACCTCCTCCCCTATTACCCCGTCGTTTGCCTCCGCGGCGTCCTCTAACCATGATTACTGTCACGCACACAATCAACTCGATCAACAACAGTATAATCAAATCAATCATGTCAGGAAAGCCGTAGCGAATCCCAAGTCGCGGGTCAAACCGACTCTGATACCATATGTAGCATCCTCCTCGTTACGAAAATGAATCTTTAACAGGTGAAATTTTTTTTTTGTGTTAATGTCTGTGCACGCGTGTAGAAGTAACAGACACACTTGACTCTACTTTGCCACCCAACAACCTACAAGACGCAACCACGATGATCACAACAAGATGACATAAGGCACACAACAAGCAACTGCAAGCATAATAGCCATAGACATAAGGCACACAACAAGTAACTGCAAACATTTAACGACATACTGGGTTATGCACAGTACGAACACCGAAGGAAGAATCCTTAGTGGCAGATTTACTAATTCTGCACAGGAAAGCAGGGCATTTAATCTTAGTTCTCTGCTCCAGAGAGAGAGAAGGTCAGATAGGCTCCTGGCCGACTGATCAGGCAGAAACTAGTAATCCCCTCAGGTGTGTCGCAAGAGTGGAAACCCTGCCTTTAAAGGGCCCGAGACTCTTGATACAGCACTGGATTCTTTACATAAAAAGAATCACACACACATACATATATACTAAGGCTACATGGAGGTGTCTATATCCCGCCCGACACAAACAGACCACACAAAAGATTTACAACCATGTACAGTAAGGGTTAAAGAACAACAATCCTCAAATGGAAGCATAAGCTAAAAACGACCTCATCAACTGCCCAACCAGTAATACTAGCTAATGGTCAATATCTAAGTTCTAAATGGATGCTAATCACTGATCACTGAACCGTCTATGTTTATCGTAGTTTTACACCCTGATGGCAGGTCATAAATCGAATTGCCCAATTACAACTTTATGTTAGTATTGAATCAATTAAAAACTCAATAAGTCAACATGTAATCTTCAATTTAGCATTAAGAATCGATCTACATTAAGGGTTTAAAACATTAAAAACAAGATACCCAGTCATAATATCTAAACAATCCCATATGTAATAAATGCATAAAGGAATAACTCCAGGAATAAATCTTTTCTTTAAATAAATTAGTAAAAGAATAATACCTTCTTCGCAAGCACATAGGTAGCATTAACATTACTGAATGATCTAAATGTATGCTCGATATAGTAACATCAACATTAACATTTGAATGTGCAAGATCTAATGTATAATGATGTGAATGCATAAAGGTATAACGTAACATTAGTATTGACCATAACTAAGGGATCTAAATGATATAACTCTTATAAATGGAAGGGTTTGATTTATAACCATAGAAACAAATACATCTTTAGATAAACACCATTCCCAATGCATAAATGTAAAATGTAATATTAACCTCAACAACAACTAAATGAATTGTTCCCATAACATTGACATTGTTCTCATTACCAATAACCAATTAGCAATATAAATTAACAATTAGCATTCGCAATTGAATTGCTCCCTAACATTAACAAATTAGCAATAAAACCTATTTACAATTAGCCTATTAACCAAACAGCAGGTGTAAATGAAACTCATTAAATAGCCATAAAATAAGTTACCCTAATTATCTAAATAAGAAAATTTATCCTTCGATTTACTAAACCTTTAACAACCCTTCCTCATTCAACAAAGGATTCAAATCTTACGTTACTATTCATTTGTCATTAATCCTGTCATAAGAGGATAATGAGGCACCATAAAATATTTGGCAATTTAACCACATGAGGATTCTCTCCGAATTAAGTGCTCAATGAAAGGTAGGAAAAAGGTTGTCTTAAATTAGGCGCTCGAATCCAGGCGCAGTCAGGCAGTCTCGGCACACGCACAAGTGCAGGTTATTCTAGCTAGCGAGGCGTATGGGTGTAGAGGTGGGTCGACAGGTTATGATTCAGGACTGCCAGGTTTATTGCCATTAAAGGAGGAAAGTCAGCACGGCCTACCCTCCCAGAAAAACGCAGCCATAGGCTACATTTAACTCCTCTTTCTACAGAAAGAAAAATGCAAGGCATCAGGTGGAGGGTTTTACACAGCAAGGAAACCACCATGCAGCTGGAAAGGCGCGTTTACTCTCTGTTCCACGCGTCTATCAGTCAGTTATGGCCAGAGGTAGCAGGTGGCGGCCCGAACATTCAATCGAAGGGCCAGAATGAAAATTCAATACAGTCAATCGAATTTGCCAGAAACGTTCCAATGCCAGGAATGAAAATAATAAGGTTTAAGGATACCGTGGCATTTACAACATGCTGTCACACTCATTGAAAGACAAATTATTGCATTTAAAACAATCTTGTGATGCCAACAGTTGTAGCCATTAGCATGGATGCTGGAATCTCAATTTCAGACCGTCAAGAAAAGATTATTAATAACTGTGGTTCATATTAGAAGTTGCAGTCGAAGAGATTTGTCAAGAAATTTGACAGGTTCGTTTAGTAGAAAAGACAATTATAAACCATCATAATTCCTAACAATTTATACATCGATTACATCAGGCCATTCCAGTGAAATGATCATAATACCGGGTCATTAAAAAGGGCGGAAGGACAGTAACAAAATCCTCAGTCAGTATTTCTACGTGGTCAAAAACGTTTTCAAACGCTGGAATGTCACCGACGCTGCCAACCATTTAAGGATCAGTTTTTAAACAGCACCCATGGGCATTATACCTTCCACTCTATTGCAAAAATCTTTATGATTCAGTGTTGTAGCAAACAAATTCCTGCAGACACACCCGTAAGGAGAATCCGTGGCTTAACTAACCGTACAAGGAAGAGTAAAACCCAGGACGGTTGCAACCATCATTATCCCCTAAGGTTAATACTTAATGACTTCAATAAGAAAATCACCTCTGACTGTTTAACATTCTGAATATTAACATTCTCTGAAAAACAAGCGTTTACAGAACATATGAATCATTGTCCCGTAATTAAATTCATTAGCCAGAACACTACCCATATGCTCGGTGCTTAGTGCATTAAATAAAACCCCTGTGTAATTCCAGGAAGGGACGCGGTAGGTGTACAAATGCAGTGAGGTGTAAATTTGTAGCTATTGATAAAATGAAGATAAAAAGAAAAAAAAAAACAGGCGCAGACCTAGAAACGATGAATGAAGATGCTAACAACTGAAGTAGTGGACAGACAAGGAGGGAAATTCCCAGTCCAACCAGGTCGAGGTCGCCTCCAATAAGAGGGTATTTACTTACTGCCATTTATAAATCGCAAAGACAAAAATGCAGAGGCAACATGTATTTCTCATCCCTTACGCAAATATATTTGGAGAATTATTAAACCATTCATTTCAACAAGATCTTAATCATATTTCCTATATCCTTCTATCATTCAACCACAAAGAGCGTAACTTTTTTTTTTTTTTTTGCCGACTCGCCTGCTTCGAGTGTTGTCCGCGCGCTCCATCCCGCTCCTGCTCACCGACCATAGAGACTACACCGGTACCTCCCAACCAAACGCTAGGGGTACTCTGCTTCCCCCTTATCCCCCCGAGCCGCAAAGGGGCCACACACAGTCCAGAAGGTATATCTAGCTTCCCAGCTCACCTCCAAGGCTGAGCTACCACTCTAATCCTAGCTGAGAAAATCCCAACTCCTCACAAACAACCAGTCGAGTCCAATTTCTGCAGCATAACAATACCTAAACTGTAATTTATGTATATTTTTATTTTTAAGAAAAGTTATGTTTCAATTTGAATAAAAGTTATGAGTTCTTTAAAAGTTAAACTATTTCATTTAGAATTAGGGTTAGGCTCTTTTTAGAGTTAGATTTAGGGCCTTTTTCCTCAAGGTTAAACGAAATTTTTATCTTAGAGAAGTTTTTTTTTTTTTTTTTGACTTAGGTTTAGATTTTGAACTAGACGACAATTGTTTAGGAGAGTCGTTTTAAGAATTTATTAGGACGTTATTGTCTTAGGGCTTGTCAGGCTGCTAAATTGAAGATTTGAATGACCTGAAGCACTAAATTGTCAAACCAGGGTTGGTAAACTTTGAGTTGCTACACTGTATGTGCGGGTAAGGTTCTAGTCTCTATCTGAATGCTATCCTTAGAAGAAAACACAAACTTATTCTGAGAACTTGAATCCTAATGATTATACTAAAGCTTAGCATTTCCTATTAAGTCATTAGTAGAAAACAGTCCTATGTTTAAATGTTGGTACTGCTATTTCCATGCAGAAGTATGATTTCACAAGATTATTCCACCACTATCTTTTAATCATCTATCATCATCATTTCTGTTTAAGCCATGGCACAAAGAGTTTTTCCTGAAATGCATTCATTCTGAACATCAAAAATGAGTCTAATTTTGTCTACAGGAAAATAGAGTACTTCCCTACCTACTGGTACCAGGAGCTTCCTTTGATTTAACTGCAATCCAACTGTTCTAAGTAAGCAGGGTAACTAACTGTCTAACAAAGAAAAGTTCATTCACACTCTAAGTTATGCTCGAATTGAAACCTAGAAACCAATCAAACTGAGTGCATACTCGAAACCCTACAGGAATCAGTCATGCGTTCAATACCCATCAACATAAAAGATAACAGTATGCGGGAACGATTCAATTGAAGAATAGATAAACACGATTCTGAAACAACTAAATCGATGACACACTATGAGMTGCAGATATACCATTCATGTAAGCAAATGCTAACACACTGAAACAACTAAATCTATGAACGTTAAGCTACCTCGTATGCAAGTTCTAAAACACTGAAATGAACTAAATCTGAAACAGAGTAACACAACGACTTGAACCGGTTTGGCGGGCCCAACCAAACGGCACAGACACTGGAGGTAATAACCAGCACTACTCAATCATGCTACGCAAACATTGTATAAACTTCACATTCCATTAACTCATAAGAGAATACTCAAATCGTATGACAGTCGTGTAACATAACAACAGTTTTGATTCAGAAATGTGTGTCCATAACATAACATAATCCAACCCGTTCTCAGGAGTGATTTCAGGTTTATATATAAATCTTGTCTTTCTTTAACAGTCTAAAGCAACAATACCTAAAAACAAACGGATCCCCGATCCAGAAATAGCTTGGAATCAAGTTTTAAAATGTACTTCACATCTTCATGACACGTAGTGTCACGAAGTGTGAACAATGAAGAATTAACGTCCCAGTTTTATCATTAGGCCTTCAAGCACCCTGTGGGCGATGACTCCAGTTGTCATGCGAATCTCTCTGTCTCCCATTCGGCCCATAACGTACAGATCTTGAGCGGCTCCAGTGGTATCTCCACGGGTACGAGTTGGTACTTGGTACCGGCATCCTGTTCCAAAAATAGAAGTGGTACCTAACCCAGGCGACATTAGTTCCAATATCAATTTAAAGCATCAAAGTGCATAAAAATAGCTTGAAATGTAAAGATACCTTAAGTAACCCCATTGAATGGTAGGGAGATGTTAATTATGTCAAAACAAGGCCAAAAAGGTGGTACTGGTATATAAATGGAGGTCTGTGGAATATAATATAGGAAAAAAAATATGATCAAAACCGGAGACCAACATGCCCCCACACTGAAGTCCTTGCCTGTCCTCAGGCAACAAAAATAAAAAATTGGTAGCCATCAGAGGGTTGCAGCAGCTGGAACCAACATTTGTAGCCTCTCCTGCTTCTTCAGATTCCTGATTTCTTTCTTAAGGACCCTGTTTATTATAACATGTTTTCTGGCAATCCTCTGAAGTTGCCTGTTCCTTTTGAAAATATCTTTATTCCTCTGCTTTAACCTTTCAACTTTGGATAAGAGGTGAGTTACCATGAGCTTAAGGAGTTCATTTTCGGTTTCAATATGTCTGTCCAGTACAATGTACTCATGCAACTTCTCCTTCAATCTGCTATTCTTGCTCTCTAGTTTCGCCACCATTGGTTTCAAGGACCGACTGGAGGAAATCTCGCAGTGGGTTTCAACTGTTTGACCTTGTCCTAGCCATGGTGAAGGACTAGATGCATGTGTGATCTCTTCAGGACTTTGAGCAGGGGTGTGAAATCTATCGGAATTATGGTCTGAACTGAATTCGGGAGTGAATGCATCTGGGTTGCGTTCATAAGTATCAACTGGATCAAAATTACGATCTGGGCTGAGTTCATAGTTGTCAATTA
Source organism: Picea engelmannii (assembly GCA_009831015.1). Classification (NCBI taxonomy): domain Eukaryota; kingdom Viridiplantae; phylum Streptophyta; class Pinopsida; order Pinales; family Pinaceae; genus Picea; species Picea engelmannii. Next base: position 392,896 of record ML791552.1, read on the forward strand.
GATCTGGATGAGCTGGGCTGAGTGCATAAGTGTCAACTAGATCGGGTTCAGGGGTGAACTCTCTTGGCATCTGAACAGGGGTACCGGTTGGCACTTGAACAGACTTATTCTGCACATTTCCTTTGGGTGTAGTGGCCTACCAATTTGTTTTACGGTTTTTTCGAATGAGTTGGGACAAAGTCCAGGTCATCTTAGATGGCTCTGGGGCCTCCTCGTGACCATCTATACTTTCCAATCTTTCTTGTGGGGGGTAACTGGGTACCGATTTTTCCATTCCCGACAATACGCTTTTACACTTTCTCTTCGGGTTCCTCCTAGGCTTATCAGTTGACTCGGCTAGTTCCTCCACATCAATTATGTTCTTGACAGCTGGGGGAGAACTCGGTGCTTCAATGTTCGCCTCTGTAGGTGTGGTGGCCTTCCCAGTTTCAGTATTGGTTTCTACCTCGTCATCAATTGGAGGTTCGGGCTCAGGGTCCCCAACATGGTCTTTAGTCAGGGTTTTGACTTTCTTTTTCCTGGAGTTCAACCTTTTGTGTGGGGGACTAGGCTTCACACTCTTAGCTTTAGACTGGGCACAGGCGAGGGTTTTTGCAGTGAAGAGGTCCCAAGTTTCTTGCTTCTTCAATAGTGCAGATGTGATCAATATTTTAACTAGACCGAAGTGAAATAAACTCCCCCGAAACTCATCATCCCTTTGGACCTGTTCGGCCATCCTTTTTAAACTTTTTAACAAGAAAAAGGGTATGTTCAGCGGAGTACCTGTGAAGTGTAATAGAAGTCGGGCGTGGAAGGGGAATATAATGGTATATCGACCCTCACACATTAGGTAACACTGGAGGATGACCAATACTTGAGCCCACTATGGTTCCAGCCAAGACCGCGACGTTCCCTCGGACCATTTTGTTTCCCGGTACTGAGGTTTCAACAGCTGTGCACAGATATTTTTATCAACTGGTTGCCCCTTCGTCCATATTTGGCCTGTGGTGGGAAATTGAATTGCCTCTGCAATGAACTCCTCTGTGATCTCGAATTCGAGCTTGCCCACCTTGGCAGTCCCACCCTCAAAATGCAGTGCAAACTGGAGTGTGATTTCATTGTTATACCCATCGAACTTCTTCAGAAATGGCTCCCACCCTGCTTGCTTAAAAATATCTTTAGTTGCCCCATACTCCGGGAGGGCTTCCAGGTCGGTGTATGTTTCTGGTTCGTGGCGATTTGCTACCATGGCTCTTCTTGGCATCACAAGGGAAGTCTATCGGTAGGCAGCGAATGTTGGATGAGGCGACGAGAGGAGAGAATGTGATGAAAGGAATGGTCGGGAAGAAAATTATATGAGAAGATTTGAATTGCCGTGGATATAGATAGGGTGTCGGAACATGATGAAGGTCGTACGAGGGTATAGAGTTATCATATCCGAGTCAAATCAAACTTAGTTCTGGTAATGGTGTATGTTTATGACATGAAATATCATGGTAGGTTAGTTCACTAGGTATAGGTCATGGAAATGATGAAACGCTATGGAGTAATTAAGGTACCCTTAGTTCAACTATTAGTATGCAAATTAACACAGTAAATCAATCATGAACTAACATATACCTGAGTTAAATTACCTATCTCCATTGTCATGCAAGCCTTGCTGTAGAATTGTCTTTTGAAGTTAAGTTTGGATTTGAAGGGCGCGAAAATTGTAGCTTCTCTGGCCTTTCTGATGAACCTGTAACTAATGAATTATGTGCTGGTACCGACTGGTACTACTGGAACAGTCAGGAATCTGCAGAAGAATTTGAACGAATAATACCGTTCTGAGAAAAGAAACTTCCTATATATAACAACAGACTATCTGAGGATGACCCCTGAACCTGGCTTCTATCCTGGCCTGAAAAAGATCAACTAAAATCATGTCTTCAACAGCTTCAAAACTTCACCCATGGTACAAGTCTGATTTGTGTGAATAGATGTTCTGGAGTCGAACACAAACAGAAATCATCGGATTACCAACCATTAATGAATGTTGTTAACCGATGCGAGATGACCCACCTGTGATGTCAATGGGCCTCAAGGTACCTTCAGCACATCCTAACAGGTACGAATAGATGTGTTGGTGTCGAGTCACCTGTAGGATCTATCAACCAAGAGACATTGGTGTATTCCCATGGTTGTTAGCAAAGACATTTGCCATTAAGGCATGCAGAGTCCAGGGTGATAAACAATCTCTAATCTCTGCTCCAGATAAGGTGATGATGTTGATGGAGTGATATTTGTTGGAAGGTGGACCTTAACATATTCCACATCATCCAACGCGAGTGCAGAGAGAAATTTTGCAGACATAACTTTTCGAATGGTAATCACCTGCTTGTGGATTTTATGAGCCCAAGCTAGTTCATGCTCATTGCTTCCTCATATTTGGAGAGTCTGAGGAAATGCCAAAATAAGACTCTAAGGGGGTTTCTTTCCCATATTAATTCATTGGGTCTCGTAAAGAATAATCCTTCCTGATAAATGCCCCTTTCATATTTTAATGAGAAAACGAAGGGAGCAAACAAGCTCGAATTTATCTGTTTCAAAACAAGTTAGTCATATTGATAAGAAAATCTCATGAAATAAACAATATTACCTTATTTCCTGTTGTGAATTCAGTTCTGCACTTGTTCTGAGGAGCCTGTAAAACTGAAAACAAAAGATCAACACATCCCAAGAAAAAGAAAATAAATGTTTTTTCTTTTTTATATTATTTGATTTTTATTTTTTTTATTATTATTATTTTTTTTTTCCTGCTAAAGATCTATTATGTATAGAATTTTAAATCAGTCTGAGTGATCAAAGATCAGTAGGAGGAGACGACTCTCCTCCTACTATCTTTAGTTCTGTTTGCTTGGCCACTTCCTGCAAGAAATCATCTTTCGATAAAGGCTTGTTGTACACTTTCAATCGATGTCCATTCACTACAAAGGAGTTCTGAGAATCATCTATGGTTTTAATCCT
>ML791552.1:418547-436425 GCA_009831015.1 Picea engelmannii
GCTCAACTGATCAAAAGTCATAGTCCAGAACACTCTGTTCCTTGCTCACAGCAAGCCAACAGTCCACAAAATATCACAGGCTCACAGCCCATATGCAGAATCTCTGCTCACGGCGAAACACAGCCGTCCACAACATCCATTCCATCCCCTCCCGTCGAATGGTGCTCTCATCCCCCTCTTTCCACCCTTATTCCTCCCGACCGCCTCATGCATTTACTCTCTCAACCACCCTCCATACTCCTTCCATAAATGTTTTATCTTCTCGGGATTTCTGGGCTTCTTGCCCTGCATACGCCACCCTTTTATATCATTTTCATTGATCCTTTAAATTTTATTCCTCGGGTCTTTAAATGTGATCTATAATTAAATTATTACTTGGTTAACCATAATTACTTTCCTTAATTAATTTTACTTTATGATCTTTAAACGTTTATTTAATTAGGGTCGTTACAAGTCTGGTCTCATGTGTCACCAGGGAACCAGTCAGTTCATCTATTGAAAAACGTGACAAATCCTTGGATTCAAGGATTGCTATAACAACCATTTCGAATTTCTTTGGTAAACTTCTGAGGACTTTCTCAACAATGCGTTGATCAATGATGGCTTCACCAGTCAATCTGATCTGGTTCATGATTCCCATGACTCTTGTCATGAACTAATCCACATTTTTAGACTTTGTCATTCTTAAAGTCTCGAATTGTGTCCTCAAGGTCTGTAGTTTGACTGTTTTGACCCTTTCATTTCCTTGGTAGGTTGATTTAAGGATGTCCCAGGCCTATTTTGAAGTACTAGCACCTGTGATTTCTGAGAAAATCGAATCATCCACAGAATTTTGAATCTAGAGTTTCGCTTTATTTTCTCTGTTCCTCTAAGTTGCCTAAGCAATTCTCTGCTAGTTTGTCATGGTGGCAAGGTCTGTTTGATCTGGTTCCACATATCCAAGATCCACTGGATCCCAACACTCTTGTGCTTGCAAGAACAATCTCATTCGAAGAGACCAGAACTCATAGTTCTTTCCAAGAAGAATCGGACCCTGAGTTGGTCCTTTTTTGCTAGACGTCGCCATATTTTAAAGAATTTAACAAAACAGAAAAAAAAAATCTTAGACAATTTCATATTTACTTGTTTCTTGTGCTTAAACCAGGTCTGCTAATTTCTTGCAGGGACTTCGAAACTTTGCGATTCAAGATTTCGCAAGTTTCAACTTCACAATTTTTGGCTTCACGATTCTGACTTCAGGACTTCATTATACGAGTCCTCTGAGCTCTTGTCTCTCCAACTTCTGATCGCCGAAGCACCGAAGAGAGATTAACGGCCTTGGATTGTCCCTTAGTCTCTGTGCAATGTAACCATGCGCCTAAATGTTAAAGCGCTATCATCTTTTCATGATTTGGAGAATAGCGATGTCTGTGCCGGTTCCTTATCCTCCAAGCGACCACAACGCTATGACCAAGGGCTTAACCCAAAGTCCTTTTTGCATCTCGCACCTTCATGAGTTCATGGGTTGGACTCTCGTGACCTTCTGTTGCAATCTCCCGAGACGCGATAAGTCAATGCCAGGTTGACTCCTCCCTTGACTTTTTCTGCTATTTGCAACCTCGCAGGTTGAAGCATCGAGCCTTCATGCTCTTACCCTGCAAATCCCTGAGATGCGAGAAATCAACGAAGTGTTGACTCCTTTTTCTAGGCGACGTGTGTCTGCCTATCTATCACACGGGCCCCAACTTATCCCTTCAACCTCAGAATCTTTGAATATGCGATACGCGATGGAGTTCCTGATCCAACGGTCCTCCCGTTCTCTGGATCCAATGGCTATCCTTACTCCTCGCGATTTTACAACTTCACGACTTCGTGAGGTTGGACACCCAACTCTTGGGCTCTCGCTCTGTGAACCTCCGAGTTCATGAAATCTGAAATGCTGAAAATTCCCTTTGGACACTTCAATGGTCTAGATCTTCCTATGATCTGACGGTCCAGATCCTTTCGAGGTTTCGCAATTCGTTATTTCACGACTTTAGAAGTCTTGTCACTAAGTTACCCAAACCATGAACACTGAGATGCCGAAATGAGATGGTGCTTGGATCTGCTGCCACCTATCATTTGAAATGGATGGTCCAGATTCTTTCTCAAAATTTTATTTTGAGTAATTTTGTGATTTCAGGATTTTGTGTATTGGGGTTTCGAGTGCAGTCTCCTTTGCTCGTCCAACTCCCGATTCTCGATTTTGTGATAGAGCCAGATTGATGACTCACGATCTTTCTCGATCCAATGGCCCAGAATGACTGAGGATTTCACGATTCGTGAATTCTCACGGCAGTCTTCTGACCTTTACACCCTGTGAGTCCGTGAAATGTCGAGATCTCGCCATGTGTCCTCCTTGATGGACGGTCCTAATGAATTCGTGACTTCGCAAGTTGAAATTTCTCCTGTGCGCTCTAGAGGACTAATCCTCGTGCACTTTCTCATGGATCCAACGGCTGTCGGTCCTCTGCGTGAAATCTAACGGCTGGAATTATTTCCCCTTTTCTGAGCTCTCCTCGTCACTTATGAACTAGATTTTCACCTCCGATCTCTTCGCAGGACAGATCTTACAGCTGCGATTTCTAGTTCTTGGCTCCTCTGATGTGTTCTTTGCTGCCTTTGCAATGATTTTCTCCTATGGAAGAAAAATTTGTGAATCTTTCAAAGATTTGAAAGAATTTCACGAGTTCTTTGAATCTTACTGTTCTCTGCTGCAATCTTTGACGGAGGAGAGATATTTCCCGAAATTCTTTAAATGATTTTTCCTCCTGTAGCAATCTTTCACAAATTTGAACGAATTTCTTTGAATTCTTCAAATGTTCCTACCTCCTGCAACTCTTCTTCGTGAATCTTTGACGAGTATGAAATTTTTCACGATTCTTTAGAGTTTCTCCTTTTGTAGTCTCTGCTTGCTTGATCTTTTGAGCATATAGCACTATGCTTCCTCGCGTGAGATTCCTACAAGGATCTTTTGAGTGAAAAGCAGACAACATCTTTCTCTCCATTCTTTGTGAAGTGGCTCGCGTCCTGTGCTCTCGTTCACAGTGAAAGCTCTGCGTTGTTTGAGGATCGTGTTGCTCTCCAGCTTGTGTGAAGAGGCTTACTGTTGAAGCTCTGATACCATGATAAATTGTGAAGCAAGAAAGGCAGAGAGAAAGAATAGAGTAGAAATAGTATTCAATATATTGAGAAGGTAAGGAGAAAGTACAATGAGAAGAATTAATGAAGTAGTAATGTGCAAAGGGAAATAGCTGAGCTAAATACGCTCAAGCAAATCAACAAAAGAAACTACAGTCTTTTGAGGTTACATTATATTTAACAGATTTCACTCATGTCCATCGTGAGACCGAGAGCTTTAATGCAATATCAAAAGCATTAAGCTACACATAAATGTTCAAATTGTTTCCAGTAAGAACACATTCTGATTTCAGTTCAAACCCTAGACTTAGAGAAATTACAATAACTTTTTTCATTTTTATTTACTATTTTCAATAGATTTGTTTCAGCAGAAGGTCTGGATCACTAGCACATAGCTTGTGATGAGTGATGAGCATTTACAATGTGCCGGCAAGGAAGGTACTTTCATCCATCACACGTTCTGATTTCAGTTCAAACCCTAGGCATAGAGAAAGTAAACTAACTTTTTATTTTTTACTATTTCAATAGATTTGTTTGAAATGAAGTTGCACCTTGTATACTGACTGCAAAGGAGAGAGAATTTGCATAATGTTCTTTCTTCACTCATCAACTTTCACAAATGGCTCGAGTTGCTCAGTTTTTGTCGTCCGCCTAAGCCTTAACGATTAATGATGCCAAGAGTAAGTCCATTTCTGCAATAAACCTCTAATTCATTGCATACTAACAAGTCCCTTTATACAACATATGAAGTCAATTGTCCAAGTTACACTTAACTCTCATCCAACTGATGTTGTCACAAACATTACATTGCAGGACAGGTTCAGCTGATTGTTCTCAATGCTAGTATGCACTCCTTATTCCCTTTATACAACATATGAAGTCAATTGTCCAGGTTACACTTAACTCTGATCCAACTGATGTTGTCACAAACATTACATTGCAAGACAGGTTCAGTTGATTGTTCTCAATGCTAATATGCACTCCCTATAGTGCCACCACATCGTCTCCAAAGAACTTTCCAAAATGGACAACATGTAAGATTCTGCACATTGACATTAATTTTTGCAATGAAACGATTAATGAAAGTATTTTTTAGCTCTCCCTTGTGTTCATGAAATAATATTTTAGAGGGGATTGGTGGCCAAGTCTCACGTGGACGTTGTGCAAAGAATTCGACTAATAATTAATATCGAAGCCACCTACTAGGTGTGACGACATATAGTCTCATGTTCGTATCAAAAGTATTATGAGTTAGTACGTTCTAAAGGAATAGGTAGAAATTTCCTAAGTTCCTCATTTGTTGTTCTTTTTTCTTGTGATTTATCTGTATTAGCAATATGGTAACAACGATCAGATTTCCAAACCCAGCACCGTTATAAATTTCTGCCATAGAGTGATCATAGATGGTGAAAGGGGTCACCTCCCTTGTTCCCTTCGATACTATACTTGTAAGAGGATAGAATGCCCAGAAGTAACTCGTAGAAAATGGATCCATTAGGGCTTATTAATCACATAGAATCCTCCAGATTGGTATGCGACACTAGTGATGATCCAAACAAGTTCATATCAACACCCATCTCTGATTACTTTAAGTATTTTACTTGAATAGTTCATCTAATAGGGTTATGTAAAACTTAGATTAATGTTTAATATTCAATTCTTGGAGTATCTTAGTTTAACAGTTTCACTTCCATTTTCATAAACTTGAAAGCATTTTACTTGCTTAGAACCCAATACGGTTTTGTAAAACTTTGATTAATGTTGTAATATTCAATTCCTGAAGTATCTTAGTTTAACAGTTTCACTTTCATTTTCATAAAACTTCCATTTTCATAAACTGCATAAAATTTTATTTTGTTGTGTCATTTTCTAAAAGTGGTTAGCAAATGTTACCGAGTTTTCAATGTTCTAGAAAAATAAAGCATCCAATGCGATCTTTCTTGGGAAACCCTAGCTAAATTTATTTTTGTTGACTCGTTTTGAAGGCATTTCTGTATTTCGACTTCAACATTCTACGCATTTGTTTAAGATCTTTTTCTTAGCTTCTTTTAAGTTCCAATTTTCATACTAATTGCATAGGGTTTCGATACGGCCGCGGATTTCTGGCCTTTTCATAATCTCTAATTTCCATATTCCACCAGCCGATAGGGTTTCGATGGAAAAATGGCAGCTAGGTTTCAATACCTGCTAAAAATTTGATCATTTGATCTTCAATTGTTTATACGAATCCGTAAATGATATAAATGACGAGCCGATAGGGTTTCGATGGAAAAATGACAACTAGGGTTTCAATAGCTCATGAAAATTTGATCTTCAATTGTTTTATAATAATCAGTAAATGATATAAATGATGAGAAAATGACATCGATCCGCATATAGTAATAATTAACAATGAATAAATTGGACTGATGAAAGAAAATAAATAAGAAAGGTTGATGTGCCCAGATGATTATCCGGTAGAACGAAAAATCCTATTATCCACGTTTTCATTTTTCGCGCAATCAAATCCTGTTATCCAAGGATTTATCCACCAAGCTATTTCAAATCCTGTTATCCACGTTTTCAATTTTCGCGCATTCAGATTGATTAGCCATAACTCGTTTTATGGATTTTCTCAGATTCAGATAGCGGATTTTGACAGTGTTCATCCTTGTTGCTAGTTTCAACACCGGTGTTGTTGAGACGGTTCGATTGATTGGATGGTCTCGTTAAAATTCCAAAATCACCAAACCCTAAATTCATTGCATCAGCATAGTTGGTTAGAGCACTCATTTTGTAAGAGGGAGGTCATGAGTTCAACTCTCATTGAAAGAATTTTGATCTTGACCACTCTCAACTCTGGGCTTTGCTCACACAGGTTCTAATCCTGCCCTCCACGTTTTATATGGTTTTTCTCATTTTCAGGTTCAGATGGTTTTTCTCATTTTCAGGTTCAAATGTTTTTATGTAACTTGGCTTTTGACATTGTTCCAGTGTTATTCCTAGTTTCAACTTTGCTGGTTAGATTGAGTGGATCATGTTTGTTAAAATCCCTGCCTTAAATGGGTTGCTCCTTAATTATTGCTAGTTTCAACTTTGCTGGTTAGATTGAGTGGATCATGTTTGTTAAAATCCCTGCCTTAAATGGGTTTCTCCTTAAAGAGTTTATACCGGTCTACTTTCATAGACCAAATGGCTAGAGCTGGGCTTTGCTTGCGTAGGTTCTAATCCTGCCCTCGACGTTTTATATGGTTTTCCTCATTTTCAGGTTCAGATGGTTTTTCTCATTTTCAGGTTCAGATGTTTTTATGTAACTTGGCTTTTGACATTGTTCTAGTGTTATTGCTAGTTTCAACTTTCCTGGTTAGATTGAGTGGATCATGTTTGTTAAAATCCCTTCCTTAAATCGGTTGATCCTTAATTATTGCTAGTTTCAACTTTGTTGGCTAGATTGAGTGGATCATGTTTGTTGAAATCCCTGCCTTAAATGTGTTTCTCCTTAAAGAGTTTATACCAGTCTTCTTTCATAGACCAAATGGCTAGAGAACCTGCTTGGTAAGAGGGCGCTCAAAGTTCATCTCTCAATGAAAGCATGTACACTCTATTATGTATCTGCTCAGTCTTCCCAAAGACATAAGAAGTGCTCTGTTGAAGGCTCGCCTCCACTCTAGTCATTTTTTTATGATAAGCATCGCGTGAAGTCGTTTAGAGAAAACATACGATTCTCAGATCATTAAATGAGAGTTTTGATTATCCAAATTGGTAGCACCGATCTTTGTGATTATAAACCCTAAACTCCAGATCATAACGTTTCGTGTTCGAGGTTCAGATCAGATCTTTGTGATTATAAACCCTAACCTATTTCTTTGAACTTTGTAATTTCACTCAGACAATATATATAATCATGTTTAACATCACCAAGAGAGAACGACATTCTGAAATTCATCAGTAATACATATTCTGAAATTCAACGACATCTATATCTTCGATAAAATGCAAGCCTAATCCAAGTACCTTACAAGATATTTTTGAATGGTTAGCTGAAAAAAATGGTCAATTTGGTAATTGATGATGATTAACGTCCACTACTACTTAATTGGTCTATCGGACCTTAAGAGGGTAAGTGATTACTTGTGATTCTTTAGAATTTTGTTTATGTGCTAGAAAAGCATTAAGAGAAGCTTTCCAAGATCACCATACTTTTGTTGACTTAAGAGGTTAGAAAGGTTGGTAGTGTGATCAATATTTTGAAAATGAGATCTAATATGGGTATAGGTTGGACAATCCAAGAGAAAATGCTTTTCATCTTCAACCTTCTTAGTGTCACAAATGTGACACACTCTTTCATCCAATGGCATTTTAGGAATTGACCAACGCCCAGTTTCACTATGGAGCTTGTGAGAATTTGTTCTTATCTTAGCAATGTTTTTTTTTTTCTTTACACTTAGCAAAACAAATAGATAATTTTGATCTTTTAGATCAGGGTTGATTACATCTTTATAATACCTTAATTTTCTCTTTTCCTCTAACTCTTTATCACACCACATTTTTTTCCTTAAATTTTGATTTGACCTTTTTTTTAATAGTATTTTTATTCTGCAAAATGGTTTCTTCCATCATTCTCCAATAGTTTAGCCAAGACCAGGCGTCTTTATGCCATCCTCTCTTGAGTCGATGATGATTATGTCGATTTAAAAATAGATTAATCAATCTTTTAATCAAAAATAAAATATAATAAAAGGAGAATATTCTTAATTTTATCAATCAAATTAAAAGCTAAAACTGTCTGTTAGTCATTAGGATCTTTGAATAGCACGGTTTGTTACGTTAAAACTCGATTGATTAATCGATATTTTAATAAAAAATAAAATATAATAAAAATCGAATATTCTTAATCTTGTTTATCAAATTAAAGGTTAAAACTGTCCGTTAGTCATTACGGTTTTTTATTAGCACGGTTTGCTACTTATAAGTTAGTTTTTTCAAAATCGTTATATTTGCACGGAACAACTTCTGCTATTTTTAGTATCTTTAAAATTCGTTTTAACTTTCATAGAACTTGAAAATTAGAAGGAAAAGTCTTCAATTGACTAGGAAATGTTATGGGAATTTGAGAGCTTCAACATTAAGGAAATAATAGCTTAGAAATAAAGAACTTTAAATTAAAATGTAAATGTTTTTATTTCATTATTTCAAATATTTTCATTATATTTATTTAAAATATCACTATAAAACAAAGACTAAATTACAATAAATATTATTTAAAAAATTATTTAAGTAAAAAACACTTAATGCTACTCATTTTATAGTTGTGGATATGAAAAACTTGTAATGCATGTATGTTTTCCTTCAAGCCCATACTAAACATGAAAGTTGAATAAATCAATACTCTATCCATGGCAATCATTTGCTCCAATTTGTTGTGGTTATCAACTAATCATATTATTGACTTTTATTGTATTTTCATATTACAAGAGTACTATTATTTATCTTTTTCCAATTAGAAGAAGAATAATGCTTCAAATTTACAAAGATGTTTGAAATTTATATATATAAAGTTTAATTTTAAAAAGATGTTAAAATTTTGTATATGTATTTTCAATTTTGTTTCTCATTTTCTAATAAAATCTTTATGGATATTCATATAGTGTTAAATATATTCATATAATTATTAGTACAAATTAAATTACTAATATAGATATTGTAGTTGTTGTATTGGGAGCAAATTTATTGAAATAAGATTTAAAATATATCATTATCTAGATACATTGTAATCTAAAATATTTTTTTTATATCTTTTTAATATATTATTGTCACTCTCAACTTCAAGTTTCCAATAAATTTGGGGGAAACTTCCACTAGTTCAATACACTAGTATGAGGGTAACCAATTATACTCACTAGAAGCTTTTAGCCATTTTTCTAAAATGATTAAATGGCCATTTCTATGGACTTTCACCATGAGTTATTAATGTGGAAGTTTTTAACCATTTTTCTAAAATGATTAACTGATGGTGATTCCTATGGGCTTCACCATCAACAATTAATGTGGATGTGCTATTTTTATTCTATTCTGGTTGTTTTTAAAACAAAATTAGTTACGGTTACTTTCCTGCTCAGTCAACAAGCATGTTTATTGGATAGAACAATCAAAAGTTCTTTTGATTTTGATTTTTCTCAAATGCTTTAGGATTTGAGGGCCTATAATTCACCTACTGTATCATTATGTTTCAATGTTGCTTAGCAGGTTGGATATTGATCTCGAATCTTATTGCCTATAATCCACTTGCCGTATAATTCAATACTGCATAGCAAGCTGAACATTCAATGTTGACTCATTACAGTTATTAAAAAAAATCACTATCAAAATTAGTAATTACTGCTACATCATGATTCAGTTAATTTTTATCTTCCAATTATGCGTTTGCGTTTGTATTAGTCAAGTATTGCCCCAAGAGATGGATGAATATCTTGTGATTATTGCGTTTGGGAGACTCAAGTATTTCCCAACAGATGGATGAATCAGTTACAGCATATTCATACTGATTACGTCTCTTACTTGAGAGGACAATCTCTTTTGTACATTGTATATGTGGGTATAGTTCGGTTGGGAGAGAAGCGGCAGACAAAAGACGGTTGGGTAGCGTGTTCGTCCATGTATGTTTCGAAATAGATGCAAAAATGTTTGGAATATTTTAATTTTGTTGGAAATAGAATTTTTTTTTTGTAAATATAGTTTTTCTCTGCCTACAAATATGATTAAAATGCAAAGAAATTTTATGTTTCTATAAAATTTTACTATCAAGAATCTGATCATATGGAAAATTTTCAATACGAAAATAAATATTTAACAATGAGACACTTCTTACAGTTTTTTTTCCTTAAAATAAGGAAAAAATTATCTTCAACACTTTACACTATTTTCATAATTTATATAAATATGGAATTTGAACTTGTTACTTCTCTCATGAAAATTAAAATAAATGATCTTGACATTTCCATTTATGATTTTTATCATATTCATTTATTAAAATTTTTATTTAAAAAAAAATTAATCAAATAACACATGAAAATGAGAATAGTTAAATATATTGTCAAATAGTTTTCAAAATAGTTAAATATATTGTCAAATAGATTTCATAATGATTTAATTAAGTTTTATTTACCCATAAAAAATTATATAATTTTTTGTATTTTAAAATTTTTTATTTAGTTAATAGGACTTTTTATATTTGAGTGTGAAAGATTTCAAAATAGTTAAATATATTGTCAAATAAATTTCAATTTAATTAAGATTTATTTACCCATAAAAAAATTATTTAATTTTTTTATTTTAATTTTTTTTATTTAGTTAATAGGACTTTTTATATTTGAGTGTGAAAGATATGTGTAATTCATTTATTACTTAACATGAAGTTGACACACACATATATAATTCATTTTAATTTTGAATTTATCATATTTTTAGAGGAATCAAATCCCTCGTTATAAGAAATTTGATCTCCTTAATTCATAATAAATATAAATCTATACTAATCTCTCTCTCTCTCTCTCTCTCTCTCTCTCTCTCTCACACACACACACATACACACACCCATAAAGTTCATCCCCGCATGGAGAAATAAAAGAATAGAGTGATTTCTTATCACACAGAAGGTGTTGGAGACACCATTACAATCAGAAAATGGTTAGGAAGTGCAGGCAAATCACACCACCTTCCAATTTTTATGGAAATTGTTGGAAGATCTAAAAAATTGACTAGCCCTTTCAAATTCAATTTTGCTTGGTTAAAGGAGGAGGATTTTATTTCCTAAGTCAAAAAATATTGGATCTTCGTCAACCAAAAGACAGAAGAACGAGTTGTAGTCCAATTTGCAGAAAATCTAAAAATACTAAAAAAGGCCATAAGGGAGTGGGCACGTCAGAAGAGACAAAAGGACGAACACAACCTAATTGATGCTAAAGTAGCCCTTCAATCTATATATGAATCAGAGGGTGGGGGTTATGCTTTCCCTGAGTCAAAAGAGGAATTGTTAGCATTGGAAAAGAAGCGAATACAGCTTTTGGAAGAAAAGGAGAATACATGGATGTTAAAAAGTTGATTCTATCATATGTGTGTTTAAAATATTCCTTGCAATCTTTTCTCAGAGTTCAACATAGTATTTTTGTAGGAAGCCTCCTCTTGCTAAGCTATTTAAACTTCACAATTTTCACAGTATCATTGTAAAAAATTGTGACAAATACAACTCATCATTGGTGGAACAAAACTTCATTCTACAATCTGATTTTTAACCAAAGAAACTGTGGATATTAAGTTGAAGGAATTTAGCAATCTTTGAGTGTTTTAATTTTCTTTCTTAGACACAAATATTATTTCAAGTTCATAAGTCAAAATTGAGTTTTCTTACAAAGATTTTTTCATTCTTTTGAAACAACCCTTTGTGACGAGAGTATCCACCATTGAAGTTGTGAACCTTAGATTGAAGGAATTTAGCTTATACTATTTTTGTTTTATTTAAGTTAATGAATGTGGGATATCCCTAAAATGTGTTAGAACTTGATCTCCAACTTCAAATTAAAGCTTTCTGCTCTATCGATCAACTATGCACTTGTATTCATTGTTGCTCCTCTTCAATTGCTCCTTGATCTGATTATGAATTTCTTGCATTTCTTCAGCGAAGTCTTTGGCTCCTGTGCTCCTAAATTTTCTCTGCCCCATATCTCTTAAATCCTACACTCCTCTTGGATTCATTCCATACACGATTTGAAATGGACTTTTCCCAGTGCTTTTGTTCACTGAGTCATTATACGCAAATTTTGCTTGTGCTAGAATTTGTTCCCACTGACTATGGAGTTCAGTGACCAAACTCCTTAGAAAATATCCTAAGCTTCTATTCACCACTTCAGTCCGTCCATATGTTTTTGGATGATATGCAGAACTAAAAGATAGCTTCATCCCCAACTTTTTCCACAATGTCCACTAGAAATGACCAACAAACTTGGTATCCCTATCTGAAACTATACTCCTACGCAACCCATTGAGTCTCACAACCTCTCTGGAAAAAAAAAATTGCAACATGTGTTGCATCACTCGTCTTATGGCATGGGATAAAGTGTTCCATTTTTGAAAATATGTCCACTACCACAAATATGGAATCAATTCATCTTTGTTTCCTTGGAAATCCCAACATGAAATCCATACTTATTTCATCCCAAGGCCTCTCTCGAATAGGCAATCAATGATACAACCCAGTGTTCTACTTCTTCCCCTTAGAATACTCACAAATATTACATTTGTTTATAAATATATTCACCTCTGCTCTCATACCTAGCCAATAATATGAACCGATTAATTGGGAAAATGTTCTGTCATGGATGAAATGTCTGGCTAGATCTCAGTTATGATTTTCCTTCAGCAAATTCTCCCTCATAGAGCATCTTGGTATTCACAACTGGCACCGTTTAAAAAAAAACCCATCTTGAATCACGTATTCGGCCCACTAGCTTTTGTCTCTGAGTAAAGGATTATCACACGCTTTGTATGCCTCTCTGAAATCTAGATCACTGTGGTACATTTCCTTAAGGTGATCAAAAGCCAAAGTTCTGACCTGAAATTATTGAAGAATTAAAATCCTCTTGCTCAATGCATCAACAACCTTGTTAGCATTACTAGAAATGTGTTTAATGAAAAAAGTGAAATTTTTCATAAATACTATCCACTTGGCATGTCTCTAGCTTAACTTCTCTTGTCTGGTTATGAATTGCAAAGCTTGGTTATCGCTATACAAAACAAACTCCTTTGGTACGAAATAATGCCTCCACTTCTTCAAGGCTTGAATTATGGCATAAAACTCTTTGTCGTATGTGGAGAACTTCTTCTTGGCTTCACTCAACTTCTCACTGAAATATGCAACATGCCTATTCTCTTGACTTAAGACCTCTCCAATTGCAACTCCACTCACATTACATCTCACCTGAAATGTCTTTTTGAAATCCGGTAATACCAAAATGAGTTCTTTCGTTATCTTCTCCTACGGTATATTAAAGCTCCTCTCAACATCTTCTATCCATTTGAAAGACTTGTGTCTTTTTTTCATTGTATCCATCATTTCAGCACTAATCCCACTAAAATTCTGATGAAATTCTGATAAAAACTTGCTAATCCATGCAAGCTTCTTACCTCAAATATAATCTTTGGTGATTGCCATTATCTGATTGCATTCACCTTTTCGAGATCCATCTTCAATTCATTTGAAGAAATCACAAAACCCAAATATATGAGTTTTGTCTTCATGAAAGAGTACTTTCTCAGATTAATCAACAACTTCTCTTCTTGTAACCTCCTCATTACCAATGTCAAATGTCTCAACTACTCCTCCTTAGTATTTCTAAATACCAGTATATCATCTAGATACACGATCACGAATTTACCGTTGAAATATTCTGACACTTCAATCATCAGCCTCATAAAAGTACTCAGGACGTTTGTTAAGACAAATGGCATAAAAAACCATTGATAAAACCCCTCATTTCTCTTGAATGTTGTTTTCCACTCATCACCTTCTCTCATCCTTATCTGGTGATATCCACTTTTCAAATCTATCTTTGAAAAATAGTTCTCTCTGGTTAGGAAATCCATCAAGTCATCCATCCTTGGCAATGGAAATCTGTATCTGATGGTGATATTGTTTATGTCCCTCGATTCCATACACATTCTCCATCTTCCATCCTTCTTCGGACTCAACACAATCAGTACTGCACATGGACTCAAGCTTTCTCTAACCAATCCTTTGTCTAACAAATCCTGAACCTGTCTCTTCACCTCCTCGTTCTCTTGAGTTTTCAATCTGTACGCTACTTTGTTTGGCAGACTCGCTCCTGGTATCAAGCCAATGTGATGATTGATACTTCTGATAGGTGGCAATGAGTTTGGAAACTCATCCAATACTGTATCAGAAAAATTCCCCAACAATTCCTGAACTTCCTTAGGAAAATATTCCATCGAAGTACAGGTAAGGATAACCCTCACCTTCCTTATTACAACGAACTGCATATCATGTTCTTTCTTTACTTCACTTAGGGTTTCCTTCCCACTCATGATAAGTATGCTCATGCTAGCTTCATCCTTTACCTTATTTTTTTCAATTGGCAGTAATATATGTGTCCTACCATTCTTCTCCAAAGTATAGGTATTTCATCTCCCATTGTGAATGAAATACATGTCATACTGCCATGGTATCCCCAACAAAACATGACATACATCCATGGGAATCACATCACACAGGATTTCATCCCTATACCCTCTTATCTTAAATTCAACCAGACATTGTTTAGTGATTGTTACCTGATGACCTTTCTCCAACCATGCGACTTTGTACGGCGTTGGGTGTACCGTCGTCTCTAGCTCTAGCTTCTCCACCATATCGTTCTCCCACTGTCAATTATCACCATGCAAACTTTGTCCTTCATTTTGCAGGTTGTCCTGAACAAACTATTCCTCTGTGATGGCTTTTCAATCTCTGGTTCTTGCTTCAAGAGAACCTTCTTCATCATCAATTATTTCCCATCCTCTTCTCCTTCTTCCTCAACATCTCACTTTTGCGCTTCCGAAATGTGAGCTTCACCTCCTCCTTTCTTCCTCTCGATACAATCCCTGGACATATGCCCTGTCTTTCCACATGCATAACATATCACTTCTCCTCCTCTACCTCTTCCTCTTCCTCTGGGAAAAGAGTTTCTACCGCCACTCTACCTTCCTCAGGAACTTCCTCCTCTCTCAGAGTGATTATGTGGTTTCTCTGCCTCATCCTTGGTCTTATGTGCTTTATCTTTGGAAAATCCTTTGCCTCTGTTCAAGCTTCGACCTCTATTTTGTTGACTCTGCTTCCTGGCCAACTTCTTATTTTCTTTCAACGCAATTTGGTATGCATCCTCTATTGTTCTGACTGTCGCCATGCTGATTTTGTCCTAGATATCATATCTCAGTCAATTTATGTATCTTTCTATATTAGTCCATTGATGTATCTTCCACACACAAGTTCTTTCTATCTCTTCCAAGATTACAAGTCGAAATAGAATCCATCAATGCACTCCTTGTAGACGTTATGCACTCCTTGCACTCGCTCATAGAAGAGAAAAAAATTGAAACTTATTCAATATTTACAATGACTCATATATTCAACCTTGTAAATGCATTCATGGATACAAAAACAAGGAATAACAAAGAAATGAAAACAACCAAAAGTTCTACCTTTCATTCATTCAGATAAACACAATAATAACACGCATTTGGAACAATATTCCTCTGCTATATTCATTCAAATGAACTTGCATACATTCATACAATATTTCTCTGTATCTCCCTGCTCTTTACTACAATGGCAATCTACACATTAGATTCAATAGCCTCTCAAAAACCTTACTACTGGGTAGCATTACAAATCTTTATACAAACGCTCTAGATCTGTGTTGCAATCATTTCATATTAAATCAAAATATATCCCCCCCATCAATCTTACACAATGGCTCATCCTCCGATCATTAAATATTTTCATAACTTAAATACTTTCTGAGATATTACATTAATACACTGATCTTTGAAATTCAAAATATTTCAAAATACACACTAGTGCGCTGAGTTGTCCTCCACGCATACTTTGTTGGTGATTCTCTTGCATCAAATATGTAGTCTAAGTCTCTATGCAACATCCATTCTCATGAATTTGTGAGTAGTGTCACTATCCACCATGGCTAGCATTGATTTCACATTGAATTATGCTTGAACATAACTAATTCTTCTCACGCTAGGGTCTTGACTTGTTGTATATTCTTCCTCCAAGCACCCAAAACCTATAGCACTCCCACGAATGAGTTATCCACTTTCTTCAATGAACAATTCTTAGCATATTGCTCCTTCACACATATCTGAAAACAAATCGGTTTTTTCTCCCTTTATGAATCTTCCTACTTGGCATTTTCTTCACTACCTTTGGATGCCTTAAAATTTCCATTATCCTTCGTCTTCTTTCCTTGATTCTCACTTTGGGTGTCTTCACTACTCTTAATACCTATCTTGGCTTCACCTTTTAAGTCAAACAATTTGTCTACCATAGTGATTACTCTCGCAAGAGTTTGCACATTATGGAATTTCAATTCACTTTTTCCCTGGGGCTACAAACCATTCATGAAGTGGAATTTTTTTTTTCTGTCCGACATATCCTTGGTATCCAACATGAGGCCAATGAACTCCTTGATATAGGTCTAGCTCTTACCATCATGCTTAAAGACAACAAATGATTTCTTATGATCCAAGCTTGTTGATTTTAACATTGTAGAATATTTACTACAGATGGATTTTTAGTAAAAGAACAAAAAAGATACAATGACAAATACAAACATTACACAAATATTTTTCCCCTGAAAACCCAAACCAGGTAAAGAAACATATTCTATATTCATTCATTGTGATACATTTTTTACAATACAATATACATATAGGAGCTAGCGGCATCCAAAACCCTAACCCAATGATTTGGATTAGTGAACAACCCTAATTCCTTAACCGGAAATACAAAACCATTGGAAAAGAAACTATGTGCCAAAAACCACCTAAATATGTGACATGTTTCTCCAAGCACAATATAACACTACTACCCGTGCAAATAATATAACACATACCCCAAAAAATTTCTTTAATTTCTACTGAAATGACTTGACTTAAAGTATAAGTGGGATGATATGTTGAATGATTTTAGAATCATATGTCTTCAAGTCTTCATAGGACCATGCAAAAACACATTAACACTACTACCGGTGCAAAGAATATAACACATACCCAAAAAAGATTGGTTTCTTTGACCAAACTATGCCTTCAAGGATGTTTTCATCTCTACCCATTTTTTTATCTTCTCTATGGTTCAACCAACTAATAAATCTTCTACCTAGTTTCTCCACCAAAATTTCACAGTCCCTGTCAAGAACACTACAACAATGTTTACCTTGGCTTCATCTAGACTTTTGTTCAATTTCTCCAAGTACTTCTCCATGTCCCATCAAAATTTTCCCAACAACAAAGCGTTGTAGGTAACATTGTATGTCCCATCAAAATTTTCCCAACAACAAAGCGTTGTAGGTAACATTGTATGGTTCAACTTATCTCATCTTAAAACTTATTTTCAAGACAGATGAGCTTAGCCGACTCGTTGCAGCCCGCTTTAACAATGTAATGGTATTTTCTTGATCTTCAACTTTTGGGTGATCGATTACAAAGCATCCTATATAATCTTGAGTTTCTCTTGGAAATCATCGATTAGTGTGTTGGTGATCATATTCACATTTTCATGGATCTCCCACCTAGGATGATTAAAATCATGTAACAATTTTCTCATCTCAACCTCCACATGTTCGACCTTATCACCTTGTTGATATATTGTTTTCTTCATCTTTTTTATTGTGTTCTCTAGAGAAATGAGGTGGTACTTCATCCTGAATGTCTTGGGATCCTTATTTGTGTCAGTTTCTTCTACATGCAACCCATCCATGTCTGAACCTTTAAGTATCTTTACCATTTGTGTAAGGTGCCAATAAATCACTTCAAGCATTCACCAAAATTTGGGTCCAAATATTCACTCAAATCGGTTGACTTCACTTTGCAACTTTGACTATCCCCAAAGTGGGTCCTTAACCTGCCTAACCATGTGATGAGCCTATTAGAATCCTTCAACTAGGCCATCCCAGTTTTC
>ML791553.1:37893-55869 GCA_009831015.1 Picea engelmannii
GATCCTTACAGTAGAAACTTAAAACCAATTAGTTCAGGTGGTATCACGAGAGTAGAGATAGGGAACCTTTTAAAGAATTTCAAAAAAGATATCTTAAGTACAATAGGTTCCCATTTGGACACCCTAAAGATTAAAAATAAACAGGAAGGGGAAAATGAAACAATAAGCATATATTTCCCAAGATGCAGGATGAAGCATTCTTCAAGGGAATGCCCATTGGATAACATTTCAGTTTGTGGCTTCTGCAAAGAGGACCACTCAACTGAAAAATGTCCATCATTGCCCAGTTTGTTAGCCATCTATAGGAGTGGGGATCCTAGGGAGTCCTCTTATGCACCTAGGAGGCCATGGTAGCCTAGGAACCAGCCTACATACCCGGATCTACAACCTCAAGTTCCACCCTATTATAAACAACCACAACAATGGAACTCACCAAGTTGGAAAAACTAGTCTACACAGTACCAACATCCTTGGCTTCAATGATGGAGAGGAGAGAATAACCAAGGGAACCCTCAAGCTACACCTGTCCCTATGCCCAACCATCCTTATCCTCATTTTCCACTAAATATTTTGCATCTTCTGCCAAGTTTTTTTCCACCACCTTTACCTCCTATTCCACAACAATAACCACAACAATATAATAATGCAAGCTCCCCAAGATCGACATTTTTACCGGCACAACCAATTCCCAATCTCAATAATAATCCCACTCAACCTCTTCATAATGTTGATATGCATGCCTTCCCAACATATGTTATTTATCATATTCCATTGCAGGAGATTCAACTCTGCTCGGGAAGAGTTCTGGACAGGCAAAGGCCTTCAGTAGTCATCCGGGAAGAAGAAACCCAGGAAACCCCCAAACAACCCACGGATGACAATAAGTGGGAAGATGTTATTATTCCTAAGAACCAAGAACCCAATCTTCCCAAAAATGAACCTTCACAAATTACGAAGGCACCTCCTTATCCAGAAAGATTAGTAATCGAGAAACCTACCACCTGACCAGAATTTGACATCTTGAATGAATTGAAGAATATTTGTGTAAAGATTCCCTTACTACAAGACATTAAGGACATTCTAATATATAGTAAGGTGGCCAAATAATTGTGTATTAAGAATCCAGGGAAGAAGCAGAAGGATCCTCCAACAGTACATTTGATAGGATAAATTTATGAGTACATATCAGAGCAGCCTAAGGTAGAAAAATACAGAAACCCAAGAAACCCCGTAGTGACCATAACCATTAATGAGGTTTCCATTGGGAACACTCTCATAGACCTAGGGGAAGCCATCAATGTTATGACCGTTACTACCTTGGAGGAATTACAGTTAAAACCTCTTCTTAGACCTACCCCAACCATTTTGGAATTAGCAGATAAGATTAGGATTATACCTGAAGGAATTTTGGATGATATCATAGTTACTTTAGCCTCATGGGAGTACCCGGTATAATTTTTTGTCATCCACTCAAAGGATCCTACCAAATTCCATCCTGTTATTTTGGGAAGACATTGGTTAGCCACAGCGAATGCATTTATTGGTTGTAGAGAGGGAGAAATGACCATCTCAAATGGACTTTCTATCCAAAATCTCACCATATATCCTCCAACTCAACCTATCATGGATAATATACGGTGGCTTGAATGTCCATATGAGAATGAGGACTGGGAAGAACCCATGTTTCCAAGTGACCATACATGGGCACTTTAGGAGCACACAACGGAAAATGTGCTATACCAGTTCATTTCTGCTATCATGTGTGTTGATTTTCCACAATCTTTTCCCCAATTTGAGTACATGTTTGGGGAAGAATTTCAGGAACAATTGGACCCATCCATTCTATCTTCGATATATTTTATCTTCGAGATAGATGAGTCTTCCATATCTTATACCATGCCATACGAGATTAGCCTAGGGAAATTTCTACATATAAACTCAGGGCTAGATGCAGACCAACAAAAGTAGTTAGTAAGTGTCCTTAAAGAGAAATCAAAGGAATTCGCCTAGGAATACACTAACATGAAGGGTATACACCCTGACACATGTATCCATCACATATATACCCAGGGGGAAGTAACACTTGTTAGGCAACCCCAGAGAAGGATTAACCCAACACTCAAAGATATAGTAAAAGAGGAGATCCAAAAGTTATTAAATGTCAGATTTATTTATCCCATCTCCAACAGTAAGTGGGTGTCCCCTCTTGTAGTAGTTCCAAAGAAAGTGACCGGGAAATGGAGAATTTGTGTTGATTTTTGGGAACTCAACAAAGCCACTCTAAAGGACTACTTTCCTCTTCCTTTCATTGACCAAGTTTTGGATACCCTATTTGGAAATAATATTTCTCCTTTTTAGATGGATATAGCGGGTACAATCAAATTCTCATAGCACCCGAGGATCAGGACAAGACTACCTTTACCTGTCCTTGGGGCACCTATATCTATAGGGTCTTTCCATTTGGATTGTGTAATTCTCCTGCCACATTTCAACAAGCAGTACTAGGGATATTTGTTGATCTTATTCATGATTGTGTGGAGGTATACATGGACAACTTCATAGTATATGTAAACACTTACCAAGAAGCCTTAGATAATTTAGAAAAAATCCTTATTAGATGCCAAGAAATGAACCTGTCTCTAAGTCATGAAAAATGTAAAATGTTGTTAATTGAAGGAGTGGTTCTGGGACATCACGTTTCATGTGAAGGGATCAAAGTCGACCCTGCAAATATTGAGGTCATCGTCAGACTTCCACCCCCCAAAAATCAGAAAGAGGTGAGAAGATTTCTTGGACATGTCGGATACTACCAACGGTTTATTGAAAATTTTACAAAGATTGTTGCACCCATGTTTGGATTGTTAATAAAGGATGTTTATTTTATTTGGACTGAGCAGTGTCAAACTGCCTTTGAAACCCTAAAAGCTAAGCTGTCTATAGCACCAGTTCTTGGGGGGGGCAATTGGGATATCCCATTTCACATATCCATTGATGCCTTCGACACCGCAATAGGAGGAGTATTAAGACAGAAAGAAGACCAACAGTCCTATGCCATTTATTTTTTGAGAAAGAACTTGTCCCCTGTCGAGTTAAACTACACAGTTACCGAGAAGGAATTCCTGGCAGTAGTTCATGCTATCAATAAGTTTCACCACTACATCACAGGTTATAAAGTATTTGTACATACAGATCATTCTACCATTAGATTTCTCATGAATAAACCCATAACTAATGGTCGAGTGACTAGGTGTCTCCTGCTATTGCAAGAGTTTAATATCACCGTGAGTGGCCGACCTAGAAAGGATAATTTGGTAGCTGATTTTATTTCACGAGTAAAAAATGAGGAAGATGATATTCCTGTAGATGGTAGTTTCCCAGAAGAGCACCTTTTTTCCCTTTTTGTAAATACCCCATGGTTTGAAGATATGGAAAACTATTTGGCTACTAGGAAGTTACCATCTCATTTGTCACCCCATGAAAAATGTAGAATTATCACGCAAAGTGCCAATTACTCTTGGGTTGGCCATGACCTTTTTTGTACATGTCCTAATTTGATTATTCGTAGATGTGTCCAAGAAGACGAGATACCAGAAATAATACGAAGTTGTCATGATGGACCATGTGGTGGCTATTTTTCTAAGAAACATACAACACATAAGGTGTTACATTCAGGTTATTATTAGCCTAGAATTTTCAAGGATGCTGCCAAGTATGTGAGGAGTTGTGATAGTTTTCAAAGAATAGGAAGACCCACGTCAGCTATCGAAATGTCCTTGTGTGCCCAAGTTATGATATAACCTTTCGATAAATGGGCCCTTGACTTTGTAGGACCAATTTCACCCATGTCTCGTAAGAAAAATTGTATTTTGGTTTGTACAGATTATATCACCAAGTGGGTAGAGGCAAAAGCCCTATTTAGGGCTACAGAAAAATCCGTTGTCGAATTTATCTATGAATACATCTTTACCCGCTTTGTTTTTCCTCATGAAATTGTTACAGACCAAGGCACTCACTTCACTTCCAAGCTGATGAGAGAACTAACAAAGAAATATGGGATTAAACACTGTAAATCTTCTCCATACCACCCACAAGCTAATGGTCAAGTAGAGTCTACAAGCAAGGTTTTGGAAACTATCTTAACCAAGACTGTTCAATTACATCATCAAGATTGGTTTGATAGGATTCTAGAGGCTTTGTGGGCATATCGGACCACCTGGAGAAACACCACTGGGAATACCCCTTATGAGCTAGTGTACGGGAAACAAGTACTTCTACCAATAGAATTTCAAGTAAGGACCTTCCGTATTGCCATAGAATTGGGATTTAACTTAGATGAGGCTTAGAAACAACGAGCCCTACAATTAAATGAGTTGGATGAGATCAGACAAGATGCTATCCAACGAACAATATTAGTCCAAAACCAGAGGAGCAAGTGGCATGACAAGTTTATCAAGAAGAAACACTTCCAACATGGTGATTGGGATTTGTTGTTTGATTCCCAATTTAAAACTTTAAAAGGAAAAATTACCACTCGGTGGTTGGGTCCTTATGAGGTAGTCAACGTATATGACAATGGAGCTGTGAAAATCAAAACAATTGACGATGGACAAGTCTCCTTTGTAGTAAATGGACATCAACTCAAACTTTATCACATGCTCATTTCCAAAGAAGATTTTCTACATGTCATGTCAACAGACAAGGCATTGGCCTTAGTAGATGGGGAAGTCCCCCTCTGTTCTTGAATTTTTTCTAAATTTTTGACTATACATATGTAAATAAATTTGAAATTTGTTGATAGACAATTCTAGAGATTTATGTAGGTATTTATTTCACCAGGGTAGACAGTTTCAAGGAAATATAAAAGAAGGATTTTTCTTCAAAACATTGCTATACTTGAACCTTGTTGTCTTCTAAGAATCAAACGAATAATGACTTGCTATAATCAGCCATATTTTTGCAAAGATTTTCATCTTCTTTTTCTCAAGGCATCTTAAGAAGTATTTTCTCTTGAAAACTTTCACCACTATATAAGGAAGTGATACCATAACCATCAAGCTTAGAGGTCACTCGTACAGTTTTCCCAAGAAACCTGAGTAATGAGTAAAGTATCTTTATTAAAAAGTAACAAGGAGGTCTGATTAACGGTTAGCCATGGAAACATCAAAAGAAAGTGAGTTGAGCCTAAAGATACATTTATGTTATTTTCCAATGGTACCATCCACTACACACTAAAAATATTTGATTATAGCATATATTTAGATAGGCTACGTCCACTTAAGTACCCCTTACATCAGGACAATCACTAAGGAATATATAACGGAAAGTAATCCTCTAACATAAATACCATCCCAATTTAAAAAAAAAGAAAATGTTGTTTTCAGAGTTGTCCCCCCATATTCTTGCACAAAGCAATATTATATTAAAATATTAAAATATGGAGGACCAGTCTTTGAGGGTGTAAGAGGCTAACCCATCGGGATACTAAACAGGTCTGCTAGCAACGGGTACCGGCCTATGGTATGACTAGGTAAACCCACTGAAGTACTGAACAGGCTTGCTGGCAGCGGGGCATTCTACCTAGCGAGGATGATAATCTGACAAAAAATAAATAAGAAATTTAAACTTGTCCTGATGTATGACATTACTTGTAGACAAAGTTGACACGAAGTATGTATGGTTAAGCTAAGGTTAATGAACTCCATAATTTTTCCATTGGGAACTAACTTTGAGACTATCTTGAAACTCTCTCGCCTACCTCTTCTTATCTATAGATAGGATCTCTTATCCTATAGGTGGGGCCATATTCTAACTGTCTTGTCAGACCGATATGTGAAATTTATCTCTACACTTAACAAGCTATAAATCTTTGGCTATTGGGATAATTGACTGGTTTCCTATATTTTTTATTGTGAGGTGTCACAATACTTAGGTGTAGGGGAGGGGTTTCATGAGTTGACAAATGATAACACTACCTAGAAGAAGTAAAATCTTTGTAAAAATTTATGTGTATTGTTTTCATAATATAGGCTATGACATCAGTAGTTATTTTATTTTTGAAATGCTAATTCCCCGTGCATTATAAACTGATGTACATTTCCTTAACATACCACTTAACTGGTTTGTTTTCGTTATAGACTATTCATTACAGAGTTGAGATTACATGTTTTATGCGAGATAAAGGAACGGATTGAGTGAGCATGATGGAGAAACAAATAATAATGGAACACTCTGCCTCTGCTCGTATTCACTGTGACTGTCAAAATCATTCTAAGACTAAATTTTATGGATAAAACATCCATTACAGGAGGAATAAAATTTATTTCTCACAGAGGTGCCATATGGAGTACCATATGGAGTGCCATATGGAGTGTCGTATGAGGTTCCATTTAAAAGACCATATGAGGTGTCGGATGACGTGCCATATGAAGGATCAGACGAGATGTATACACCAATTAATGTCCACAATTTCAGGTAACCAGGAATCAATTGCATTTGTTTGAATTAGTTAATGGAAATTGAGATTAAATGATACAATCCTTAGACATTTTTTTGATCAAATGTCCAAGTCAAAGAATTGGACATTGTTCTAACCTCTTCATCGTTACGATTTCCTCCCAAAAAATGCCTTCAAATTCGAAATCGGCGCACTCATGCTCACACATGGCAACTCATGTGTGATGAATGCAACCGTTTCCACCCAAGGCGCATTCAAAAACGAAGGGATCGCTCATATCATTATTCCATTTATGAAGCACATTCACCCTCTGCTTAATCGTGCTCATCCTCGACCTGATTGCACCTGTCCTCTATTGAATTCTACCCTCTTTCCATTTCTCCACACTATCACCATGCCCAAACGGTATGAGTCGACCTCCTATGCTGACCTCTTTTCCATCCCCGAGTTCGCACAATGCAAAGAAGTGTTCCTTCATGCAGGGTAGGATTCGTTCTTGGCTCATTTGTAGGGCCATGATGACGACGTCTCTATGCAATTCACCCTCGAATTTTATGGAAAGATGGAGGGCGTGGGGTCTCTCACCTTCATGGTCTCTAAGGAATCCATTGCTTTAGCCACAAAACTTCCAAGAGTTGGAGACTCCTGGTTTAAGCACCACCAGTTGCAAGAGCGAGCTATAACAAGTTTTTCAAACATGAATTCCAGAATATCTCTGGAGCTAATGGATACTCCAAGGAGTGGACCAAAGAGGAGATAATCTACCCTCTCATAGTCATCACCATATTGATCACTTGTGAAGGTAGATATTTTTTCTTTAAAGCCTGTCACTTTCGATTATTAGCTCACTTTCAATTCAATAAGCCATTGAATTTTCTCTTTTACTTCTTAAAGAGTCTTGAGAAGATGTCTTCCCAAGTAAGGAAGAATGTAACTAATCCTCATAACAGCCTATCTCACCATGGCCTTATCAAACTACTTGTCTTAGCTGAGTTGGAAAGACAGGGGAAAACGTGGGATGAGTTCATTTACCAATTTTCAAACCCTCATCTTACAATCAAGACTAGCAAGAAGACACTTGATCTAGGGACTGTTACTCCACCCAAACCCCATTGTCCAAAGACTCCAAACCCTCTTGCTCAAGATATTTCTTTACCGGAACAAAAGTCCAAGAAACTTGTTGATACCCCTGCAGCCTCATCGGGCAAGAAGACCAAGAAGCCTATTGCTAACCCCCCAATGCCTTCAACGTCTATTGATCTTGCACCCAAAAAGTTACAAGAGGTAATTCAACAAGAATTCCTTCTGGTCCCCACAAATAGGAGAGGAGCTAATCGATTTAATAGAGGATCTTTTCAAAAGAGTACCTGAAATACAAGAGGAAAATCTTATGAAAAACCCTCGACCACTTCAGACCCTATCCAAGTGTCCTCTGATCTCGAAAGCCCTCACAAAATACTTAGGGACGTGTCTACATAAGAATTGGAGCCTCATAGAAAGACAAAATATGAACCTACTTCTCCTCATAAACCCCCTGTTACTCCTACCTCATAGATGCCTACCCCAGATCCTAAAATTGATATACTTTATACATATTTCAAGGGATCTAAGCCCTCCTCTGAGATATCTGATATTTCTCCAACCATTGAAAAGATACAACATGAAAATGATTAGTTGTTGCAACAATTGGAAGAGAGGAAAACATTGGATAATCATATTCACCATAACAATGCAATACTCCAAGAAAAGGTGAATTCCCTTCAACGATTGGTTGATGAAATGACCAAAACCAATCGCAACCTCATGACACAATTGAAACAACATAAGAGGCACAAGACAAAATCTTCAGGGCAAGAGGGAGAAGCTTCTAAAGCTATCCCTTCTCAGCAAGTTTATTCATATGGGGCAATTCATTTTTGTTTGCAGTGGGACCTGCAAAATCTTAGGTGTGGGGCTAATGTTGGGCTCGTGATTTGGTTAAATTAATGATGATGATTAGATCCTTTTTGACCGGTATTATATGTGTATTTTACTATTTTGAAGAAGTTTTGAAGGATTCTTATATCAAATCGTCATAGCTTATACCAGGGAAAAATCACATGGCATTTTTCCATCCACCAGCTCATCCGGTACTTCATCCGCCACTGCATCTGGTACTCCATCCGCCACTGCGTCCAACACTCCATCTAGCACTAAAACCATGGGCAAGTTCGCAGTTGTTATATCGGCGGAATGTGATGGGAAAATCAGCGACATGGGTTTTTCTCATGCTCGTGGCCTCTAGCTACTGAGCTATTGACATCTTGGATTGAGTTGTTATGTTGAGCGTTGAGTGGCTTGTTTGGTTTCTAGAAGCCACTGGCGATTAGAACATATTTAATGTAATTTGTTGGTTTTAGAGGAGGTCGACCCTTCCAGTGGTCGACCTCTCGACTTGTAACTCCTATAAATACCACAGTAGTGGTTAGACAAGTGTTAAGTTAAGAATTGTGAAGCTAGAATTGTTTTTGCTGTGTAATTCGAGACATTTCCATAAACTTGTGTAAAACCGTGTTTTCAATTTAAATGCCAAAATCGTGTTGCTTGAGCTCGTGATTCGTTGTTGAGGAGTAGCCACGACCTGTTGGGGGGCCCACCAGTGGTCTAGGTGAATATTTAGCTAGTTATCTTGTGTATTCAAGTTGTGTAATTGTCATTTCTTCCATTTTTTGTTATATGCATTTTTATCATTTTACATGTTGTGTGTTTGATGTTCATAGCTTAATTGTTTTAATTTCCTTTTTGCAGGTTGCTTGTGAAGGATAGTGTTATTATGCCATGTCTTTTTAATTAATAGGAGACAACTTGCAAGCTTAGCTACTAACTTTTTTGTGTGATTAAAATTCTAGTTTGAATTTCTGCAGTTTGAAATAATTAAAAGTTAAAACAAAGTATTGAGTTAATGGTTTCTTTGGCAAAGTTTTGATGGATGATTAGTTGTTAGCTTTGATTTTAATTCTCAGTTTGCTCAGTTAGTTTTCTTATTGATTCTCTTGTCATATGCTAAGATAGAAGTAGGATTTGAATTATGTTTTTATGAGTATTTCAATTTGTCATTTGAATTGTTAATAATATGATTAGTTTAGTTTACTTCATGCAATTTCCATTCTAGATCTAGACTGCAATTTTAATTCAAAGTTTGATTTTGAGTTTAGTTTTTAGTTATAAATCTCTAATAGTGTGAATTTTCTTACATTAGCCTAAGAATGCATTTGAATTAAATAGAATCGTGTTTTCTTTATTGTTGATGATTAGTGCATAAATTGAAGGATCACATGGATTTTCAGGTAGTTGTTATTTCTTCTATAATGGCTAAGTTCTCATTAGATTGTCTGATTCATACCTTTCACTTCACTATAGAAGTTAATATTGAATGTATCCCTCTTGAGTTATCACTAATTGTTAAATGCCATCGTGATGTCATAAGACACCGAAGACATAATCGTCAACATTATATTTGAAGTTTCTTGATATTGTAGATTAAGAGTAGTTGTTGATTAATCTTTGAATATTGTCATTATGTTTTTAATTCAATAGGTTAAGATTTCCTTTTGTAGATTAGAAGTGATTATAGATTTTATCTTAAGAATAGATTTCACTTGCTTAATATTTGAATAGTTACTCGTTAAGTAGTTTTTATTTAGTTTACTTGTTGCATAAGTTTTAATAGGGTAGTTGCTTGCTTGTTTATTTGTTTACTTGTTGTTGCTCATTGATTTTTAATAGATTAATTAGATTAGTTTGCTACTGCTATTGTTCATTAAATAGATTAAATAGATGGCTTGCTTTTTGTTCATTACATTGATTAAGTTAACTTGTTCATTTTAGGGTTTTCATTTGCTTCTTTAGGACAATCCATCGATCCATTGTTTAAAAGTTATTTAGGGTAAATAGTTTAAGTTCCTTGATAGGGTTTGATCATTGATAGTCTTTGCTTAAGTAGATTAGCCCTTATATAGACCATTTCTTTAGTTATAATATACTACCTCTATCCTTTTTTCCTTCGCACATATAGTGCTACAACTCTAAGTTTACTTACCCCAGGTTGAAATATTAATTGAGGGTTTTTAGTGCATATAGAACACCCATCACATGGATATCTAATATCACATAATCCATGACACTACTATACAACCCAGGGATACATTGATTCATCCAATTAGATTTCGGCCACTTCATTAGACCATTGCAAAAGATTAGATCTCGAGAAATGTAGAGCTTGATTAGCTCAGTACCAAACAAATTATCGGTTAGGTCTATGGAGTTTCTTTTGTATATGTTAGCTAAAACAAGGTCCTCACCTAGCCATAGAGGGTTAGGGTTGGAATCATTGCTTAAAATAATAGCTTGATTAGTTGCAATTCTAGCATTAAGGTATCCTAGCAAGAGGATACTACCTTCATTCCTCTGATTGTAAATATCTTGTTCTAAGCTTTTGTAAGAACAATTCTTATCTAGATTGTTTTTCTTATAAAAGATAGAATTAATAAGCACAAAGTAACATATTTGTATATAAATCTTCTTAGCATTAATATTTGAAATTTCCATCCATATATATTGATTGAAAGGGTCTTTTGTATGACACTGAATGTGAGGAGAAATGTTCGTTTTTATGTAACTAGCTATGCCTTCAATCCCTATGTGGGAGGATTTCTTGTTCTCTGTCGACCACAATATAAAGCCTTCTATGTTAGGGACCTTAGATTCTTCATGCTCCCAAGTTTCAACCAAAACAATAATATCAATTTCACTTGGTATCCAACTTAATAGAGGCCCTTTTCTCCAATACAACTTATATCAAAAAACTTTACCACAACTATAAACTTCAATACAATTTATATCGAAAAACTTTACCACAACTATAAATAAAAATTCAAGAAGTTAAAAAAAATTGAAATATTTTAAACTTATTTACCCTAATTTTATTTAAAACTCATTTATCTTGATTTTATTAATTAAGATCATCCAAAAAGGAAAAATACCTATTGAAGAAAATTTCCATGAAAATTGATATTTTCATTAAATGTTTTTAAAGAAAAAACTTAGATAAAACCTTCCCCATCTCATGCAAGGAGTAGTTAAACTACCAAAAAATTTCAACCTTAATATATTCATGTCAAGGGGATCCATGTGCCTAAAACATATCATAGTTTAAAGTTTTCATGGAGACACACAAAGAAATGACTTCACGGGACCTACATAATTGTGACTAACACTACCACAATTGGATGTCCAATATTACTAGATTAACTTATATTTTATAATTTTAATCCATGTGGTTAATATTACTTTGATATTTGTCATTAAAGTTAATGTATCAAACTTTATATTGAGTTTTAGACGATGATTCACTTAACTCTTATAAATATTGAAATTGATTTATTTTGTATTTTATGTGGGATGACGTTACACATTAATGTTAAAGTAAGGAAGGATGTTATCACATTAACTTAAAAAATTGCATTCTAAAATCAATTCTCAAATTGATAAAGTTTTTTAYACGAGAATGAATTATGAACTATTTTTTTCTTATCATACTAGGAAAAGGTCATGGATGGAACAACACAATTAAGTGTAACATCATTTCTTTTTTTCCAAAGCCAAAACAATATCCCAACCCTAACCAACAAATAAGCAAACTAGAATTCTATAACTTAATGTGGAGGTCACTTAACAACGCAACGCCCCAATTGATAGAAGTAGGGGAATACCGTTGACATAGCAACTCAACCCAAACCCAAGAAATTTAGAAATAACACATAACCAGAATAAATGCTTGAGATTTTAACCTTGCCCACATTGTGGACAATGCAGGTTTGCACACTTATGTATGTCAATATTGTATGAATTCATAAACCTCCCATAGTGACACACTATTGAAAGAATGTTTTTTGGGTTCTAAAGTAGGCTTCCAAAATCCACCCTTGAGCAACCAATTTTTTTTCTTTGGTTTCAACCAACCTTCAAGAAAGAGCTTGAACATAGCCACTTATACCATGCCACTAGCTTGTAATGAGAAAGTTGTGACCTTTCTCCATTTCCAATCCCACCACCAAGATCAAGGAACAAGGAGGTTGGTCTTGAGCACTAAATCATCAAGAATAAGACCCTAGATACATTCTATAATGAATTTATAAGCATTGGTCCAACCAATCTTTTTCTTAAGCTTGACCCAAAGGAGCCAAGGCCAACACAAAGCATCAACCAAGGTTTTGTTAAGAAAATACACATTTTGTAGAGACTTAAGGTTGAGAACCAAGAGATTTTGGCCAAAGGCTTACCATCAAACTCAATAAGAGGCGACTGCTATAGATGGTGCAAATTAAAAGAGACGCCAAAGCAAAGGGATTGCACCTTTCAAAAAAGAAAAGGCTTAATAACCTCCTACGCCTTCCAAATGTTTTGTAAAACAAAAGTGCCAACGATTTTAACACAAGGAGGAGTAAGAAATAAGGTTTGAAGAGAAATTAATTGCCATGATTTTAACATAAGGGAGAGTAAGAAAGAGGGTTTGTAGAGAAATTCATCGGTAGGACCACATTTCGAGTGGAAAACCTTCACTAGCTCGATATTTGAGGAGGGCCTTCTAGGCCTCCTCAATAGCCTGAATCACCCATTTGGCACATCACGCTTTTGCTTGTAAGAAGCTATTGATGATACCCACGACACCAAATTCCAAAGGGGTGCAACACAACACCCAATTGACTTTGTGAAAATCTCTTCTTTAGTCAAGTTTGGCCCAAAAAATATTCCCAAGGGCCTTTTTAATCTTTGAGTAGTTCAACTTTAAAGGCATCCAACAAGATGAATAGTAAAACTGAGTTGTTTCCATAAGTTAGTGAAAATTTGGAACTCAAACCCCAGAGCTATGGATTTAGTGAACCATTTATCCATCTCATTTAGTATTATCTAGACAATAACCTCCAAAATATGGTCCTATGGAAATAATTGAAAGGCGAAGGGAATACTTAGAAATTTGAAGATTTAGCCTGATTGTATCCAAGTCCATTTATGAGAGGCCAGCCAATGAAGCATAGGTTGTAGAATAGGTTTTTGAACCTATTTGCAATTGCATATTTGGCTCATTGAAGTTTTGACCCTTAAGCCACATAGAAAGTATCCAAACATTCCATAGGGTTAATAAGCCATAACGTTTGGTCCTCCATGATCATGATATTAAAATCATCAACAAAATGTCTATTGAGCAATTGTCTAGTATTAGGTTCAAGGAGAGAATCCATCAAATTAAAACCTAGATCAACATTGGAACATAACAATTACCCAAGGGCTTTAATAGCCAAGACATATAAGGAAGGAATTAGGAAACAACTTTGTCTAATAAATCGAAAGAGCCTAACCTCAACACGCTTTTATTGATGGATAGACAAACCAATGTATATGAAAACAAGGTTTCAACAATTTTAATGAAGGATGGACTAAAACCTCAAGCTTTAAGCATTGCCAAAATAAAAGTCATTCCACTCAGTTGTAAGCCTTCTCAAAGTCAACTAATAAACAAGGCATTGAGTTGGAAGATTTATCTCATTCCATGTCCTCCCAAACAACAATAACATTATCTAAGATACACTTTGCATGAATGAAGCCAATATATTTAGGGTGAATAATCTTAGGAAGAATATGATTAATATGTAGGGCGAGAGCTTTGCCCAAAATTTTATAGGATGTGTTACACAAAGTGATGGGCCCCAAACTGAAAATTAGCTTTAGATCCCCAACATTGGGAATATATTTGATTAAAACTTTGATTGATCCCTACTCCTAAGGACTATATTTTTAGGTCTTCTTGGTATTGTAGAAGGTTAGGCCCTAAAAATGGCCTCATAGAATTCACAAGGAAACCTGTTGAGGCCATGTACCTTATCGTCAACCATCTCATGAAGCACTGCAACCAACTCATCAAGGAACAAGGCTAGGTCACATGCTCTCATTTGCTTCTTAGAAACTTTGCAAGGAATTAGTCAAGAAACTTTTAGCAGCTTCTTTCCTAGTCTTAATGAGACATTGAGTTTGAAAAAACACTCTATAGTGTTCCATGAAATATTTTTCAATAGCCTCTTGATTAGTGGTAAACCCAATGCAGTGCTCATAGAAATGATGTTTTGACTAGCCTCCATAGTGACATGGGGCTTAAAGAAGGATTTCATGCGTCTATCCCTTGTTTTGAGCCAAAGTGGTTGAGCACACAATTGGGTACCCCTTTCTCAATGGACGTCTTCCACTCAAAGAAAATTGCATAGCATCGCCACACAAGCTTGTTTGTCTTCATTATATGAATCCCACTACACAACTTTCATGACTTCCTCCAACTCCCTTTGGAAAACTCTATTGTTCCCACCATAGATGTTAGTAATCTACCTACCACAACCCCTTAAAGTTATCGTTCAAAAAATGATGTCTTCCCACCCGAGTATCCAACCAAAATCCCCACATGGTATGGAAATCAGGATCCACATAGTTGGATTGTAGGCTAGGTAGCCTAGGATTTGGGGGTGGGAAACATTCTTGATACATTGGGTTCTTGGGATAAGAATTCTCCAAGCTCCCCATGAAATTGCAAACAAGAAAGGCTAGTGCTCTCACAAAGTGGAAGTGTTATCCACACACGCTTGTTGGCCACCATCCAAATCAAAACAGAAAGATTTTTTATTGAAAAGTAGAACCTTATTGATCCATTGGAACATTTAATTTGGCCCCTTTTTAAATTCATCCAAGTAAACCATATGTTAGTCCTATGGTCAATTTCAATTGGGGTGATATAGCCCATGGTGGATTTTAGTGTGAGAAAGAATTATTTCTACCCAAGCACACACAAGCAACACCCCTTCTTTATCTTCTCAGCATTAGACCATGTTGAAATCTCCACAAATGAGCCATGGGGTGTCTAGGAGCTCATCTGCTAATCTGCCCCAAAAAGTTGCACACCCATCCCATCCATTAGAAGCATAGATATTAGCTAGGTTAACAATTATCCATTAAGATTCAACATCACCCAGACAAGTCTCTATGATGGGTCGGTACCCTAATAAAAAATGATTCTAGCTAAGTGTGGAGAGACTAGAACAACAATGCCACCTTTCCCATTAGAATGGGAAGCCTTAGCCCTCGACCAAATTACAAACTAGGTCATATGCAACATAAAACCTACAATTTTGACTTGTTTCAAAGAAAATGTATATCCCACCAAGAGTAGAAAACCACATCGAAAAACATTGTATTTTATGCCAAGGTCATTAAGGCCATGGAGATTCCAAGAGGTCACTTTCATTAAAAAATTGCATCATCTTGCATCTTCACCTCGTTGTCCTCGAGGTCACAAAGAGAAAAAAAGGGTTTCTTGCAACATTAAATTTCACCCAAAAATATACAAGGGTGGTCTATTTCAATCTTTTATGTGGCCATCAATGCCAACTACAATGTCCTTCCTAAGAATGCATGAGTAGTGGAGGAGAGTGAGTTCTATGATTTCCACCCCCTTATTGCACTAAACCAGAGGAAGGCTTGTTGACCATTGAAGTTGACGACCAAGAGGGGCCAATCCTGATTGGGGCCTTAGGGGTAGAGGTCGGGGCCTTAGGAGTCAGGGCCTTATGGGTTAAGCCTTGGTCGTTACAGAGCCTTTGTTCTTCCTTACAACTTAAGTACAAACACCTTCACCAACATTTAGCACTGTGAGGGCTTGGGTGAGTGGTGTCAACTCTGGGTTTGTGTGTGAAATAAGAAAATAGTGTTGAATATAATGGTCTAGGCTTTGACAACGAAAGCAAGTATTGGGTAGATTTATGTAGTGAACCAGTTGTATGTGGGCCCAATTCCATGTCCAAGTGACCACACATTCCTTGATATCTTTGGAAGGTCAACTCTAACACAGACGCGATGCTAAGGTCATAAGCTAAAGAATCTTTTAGGTTCATGGTAGATGAACACCCCCAGAGGGGTGAAGAGACGTTCTAGTGTTGGCCATTGTTGCATTGGGAGGCCGAGAAATTGCACTCAGGCATGACACAACAACTTAGCCACTTTATCAATGAAAATTACTAAGATCAAGCATAAAGAACAAGGAGGTTATTTTTGCAAACCCACTGAAATAGGAAGAAGACTTTTTCAGACCATGGGTATGGATGTAGTGCAACCCATGTGGCTCCCGCACCTCCTTGATGCATCCTCATATCACTACCTTAGGAGGCACTCCCCCAACAAAGTAACTTAAAATTCTTGAAAATGATTGCATAAACTTTCATACTCAATATTAGAAATTTCAATATCAAGAGGAGGATCATTACCTCATGGTACATATCCAAAACAAACTTCTGGAGGATCTTTGACACTATGCCTAATCTTTAGACTGGTCTTAGCTCTAATTAGGTCAAGGGCTTGTTCGAGGATGAGGAGGACATAATGATCCAACTTACCTTATGATCAAAAGGCAACACTCTGACTAGCTAGCTAGGTTGCTTTCAATGTGAAAACGCTAGAGAATAACTAAATAACTATATAATAACCCAAAATATCACAATCTTCAATTCATCCTTTTCAATTCTTTAAGACTTAAATTCATTTTTTTTCTATTTTTACTTATTAAAATTACAACCATCAACAAAAAAATGGACATTCCCTTCACCCTAAAGTGTAAGAGGGCATATTGTCAATTAGGTTTAGTTCGGGTGGTTGGGAGGAATTGTTATCCTCCCCACCGGTTCAATTCCCGCAAGTGACTTGTTGAGCCTAACAAGTATATTGTTGTAATGGCATTGATCCCTAAGAGGGCAGATTGTCAATTAAGTATAGATCGGGTGGTGCTATCCTCCCCGCCCAGATTCAGTGAGAAATTGTTATCCTCCCCACCCAGATTGAGTTCCCTCAAATGACATGTTGTGCCTTGAAGACTATAGGGTTTAACCTGAGATTCAGTTCCCTCAAATGACATGTTGTGCCTTGAAGACTCTAGGGTTTAACTTGAGTACCATCCGTGAAACAAGGGAAAGTAGTTGGGAGTTTTCCTCAAACTTTGTAACTTGAAAAAAAAAGAAAAAATATATATAATCAAGCACATCAATCAAATCAATCATATGCAAATTCAATTCTCATTGAAAATTGATTAAAAAATACATATGAAGGAACCTAACAAGCTTGTGTAATCTGTACAATTCACGTGTTTACACGACCCTAAGTTCTTCTTCATGAGATAGAAGAGGTTGTAACAAGCAAACCCAGTGGTGAAGAAAAAAAGAAATGTGATTTGTGCTTCATATGCACATTGTCTCGCCATGCTATTTTATGTTAATTAAATATAAGCCATGATCTATGAGGATATTGCCCAACTTTAAGATTGTATCAAGGGTCATGATTTTCCACATGCAGAAAGGCCATGTTTTCCCATTCTACCACTACTGCAAATTATTATTTCATTCTCCAAAATTATGCCATTTCAGCCCTTGCTCATAGGGTAATGTGCTAAGTACAAT
>ML791553.1:64074-74255 GCA_009831015.1 Picea engelmannii
TCACAACTATTTCTATCTTGCAAGAATGAACACTCATCTACCTAACTAAAAACAAGAAAAGCAAGAACTCACATCCCGATGGTATATAACTACTAATGACAATTCAAGTAAACATCAATCATTCACTCTATCACATAATTGTTGAAAAGTACTCTATTAAAATCACTAATTTAAGCAAAGCTATAAACTCATAAACTCATAAACTCATAATTTAATTCTTAATAGAAAATCTTAATTCAAATTCATATTTAGAATGACAATAAAAACACTATGTGAAAATCTATAACTCTTGACTAATGCTAATTATAAATTACAACTCAAATCCATAATTGGGATTTCATAAAAATGAACTAATCTATCATTAAGAATCATATTTCAAAATTAACTAAAATGATTTTAAAAATCATAATCCCAAATCTACTTCTATCCTATCATACTACAGAAAAATTAATAAACAAAAGAGATCTATGAATTTATCTTGATTACAACTATCAAAACTTGAAACAATTAATCCATCGCATCTTGCAAACGACCTTAAATTAAAAATCTGTTTACACTAATACCTTGTCTAAGTTAATGCTCTGTTTTAGTTTCCAAAACCAGAGTAACTAATTAAGACTTCGATACACTATCTAAATTAGTATCTTGCAGGATGATTCATAGATAAGAAAGAAGAGACACAACATGATAATTAACCAACTCCTACAAGCAATATGCAATTAAAGAAAGACAAATTAGATAATCAAATTATAATTGACATATACAGTAATTGAAACTGAAAAATACATACAACACAGAAACAAGTATAAATTCTAACTAAGAAATAAGATAAACACACGATATCTACTGATGTACAGTCACCCAGACTGCTGGTGGGCCCCCCAGCAGGTTGTGGCTACTCTCCAACAACAAAACACAGTCTTAACTCAATGCAATTCTATCATTAATGAGAAAAAATGAAATCTGGAACAAAAGTTGCAGAGAATGTCTGAATTACACAATGAAACTCTTCTTAACAATTCTTGTTTTGGTATTGCCACTATTGGTGGTATTTATAGGTGAATTACAGCTTGGGAGTTCGACCACTGGAAGGGTCGACCTCCTCTAAAAATAACAAATTCATTAAATGAGTTGCTAACAGCTTTGGCTTCTAGAAACTGAATGAGCCACTTAGTGATTAGCATAACTGCCTAATCTGAGATGTCAAGAGCTCAGTAGTTGGAGGCTATGAGGGGGAACAAAACCCAGGTCACTGATTCGCCCATCACAGATTACCAATGCAACAACCACCAACTCCTCTGCGCTCCAAGTGCTAGATTGTGTGCCAGATAGAGTGTCGGATCGCGTACCGGATGGAGTGTCGGATGGAGTACCAGATGGAAAATTACATTGTGAATTCACCCTATGACACACAAATCGCACATTAGCTCCTTATAAACATTAAATTGAACTGAATCTAACTCAAAACCATTGCAAAACATCAATTACGCATACCTGTTACAAAGACATGATGATTCGATACAAAATCCTTCGAAAACTTCTTCAAAATAGTTAATAACACATATAATACCGGTACAAAAAGGATTCAATCATCATCATAAAACAACCAAATCATGAGCCCAACATTACCCCCACGCCTAAGGATTTGCAGGTCCCACTGCAAACAAAAATGAATTACCCACTATGACTAGACTTGCTGAGAAGGGGATGGATTAGCTTTAGAAGATTCTTTCCCTGAAGACTTTGTCTTGGCCCTCTTGCGGTGTTTCAATTGTGCACGGAGGCTACGATTGTCATTATTCATTTGATCAACCAATCATTGGAGGGGATTCACCTTTTCTTGTAATACTGCATTATCGTGGTGGAGATGCCTATCCATGGTCTTCCTCTCTTCCAACTGTTGCAACAGCTGAACATTTTCCTGTTGTAATTTTTCAATGGCTGGAGTATGATCAGATATCTCAGAGGAGGGCTTGGATCCCTTGAAGGATGTAGAGAGTCTATCATTTTTGGGATCTGGTGTAGGTATCTGTGAGGTAGGAGTAACATAGTGCTTGTGAGAGGGAATAGGTGTAGGTTTTACTGTTCTATCGGGCTCCAACTCTTCTACAAAAACTTTCCTGAGTATTTTATGGGGGCTTTCAAGATCAGAAGACAATTGGATAGGATCCAGAGTGTTTGGAGGTTTTACATTAGGTTTTCCACTTGTACTTTGTGTACTTCTTCGAAAAGATTCCCCTTTGAACCGATTGGCTCCTCTTCTATTTGTAGGGACTGAAGAAAAATATTTTTGGAATGCATCTTGTAACTTCTTAGGTTGAGGATCAATAGGTGTTGAGGGAAATGGAGAATTATCAGCAGGATTTTTGGTTTTCTTTCTTGATGAGGCGGCAAGGGAATCACCAATTTTATTGGCCCTTTTGATAAGACAGAGAGATAGTTGGAGTTGGAGGGTTTGGAGTCTGTTAGAGTCGAGTAGTCACCGATGATAAAATGTAATATTTCAAGGTTATAGTTGGGGTCCTAGGTCAAATGTTTATATTTTCAAATAAAATTTGGCATGCCTTTCTATTGTCAAATGATTCTTGAGCCTTCTCCTCCACTATGTCAACAAGACATTAAAGGCACTATTGCAACAAAATTTGAAAAGGACATAGAGTATTGTCTTGGCAGAGTCAATGAACACTTGGAGATGCTCTTGAAAAAGGCCAACAAGGACATCAAGCTTTAGAGACACATGGCCAGGAACTACTATATCAGAAAATGGATTAGGAAAAGTCACTCAAAAGTGTTTTACAAGATCACGCTACACTTTTGACTTTGTTTTTGGTCATCATTTTTAAAATAGGTTTTTGACTAAATAAAGATGAATTTTAGAAAACCAAAGGAGGTTTTTTCTAATGACATACCAAATCAAAATAACCTCCTTCAGGTTTTACACAAGTATCATATATTGGGAGTTATTCAACTTTCTTCGAGACCTATTTCAGAAAATCAAATTCTCCAATTTAATTCCCTGTTTTTGGTCATAATTTTCAAAAGAGGTTTTTGACCAAATAAAGATGAATTTTGGAAAACAAAATGCGGTGTTTTCTAAGGAAATACCGAATAATAATAATCTCCTTCAGTATTTACACAGGTATCATATAGTGGGAGATATTCAACTTTTTTGGAGGCCTATTTCATAAAATCAAATTCTCCTATTTAATTACTTGTTTTAGTAATGATTTTGTGGCACATATTCCAAGAACATGGGATAAAAGATGAGAGATTTTTGTCTTAAAAACAACCTTATATACAAAACCCTCTCCCCGTTTTGTAAAATGTGTTATGTTTAAAGTGTTATCGCTCCATCTTTGACCCCTATTTTTTCGCTGCACTTCTGTCACAGTCGTTGCGCTTTTGGACAATTTGTTTTCAAATCAATTTTGAAGGGGTTATATGTAAGTTTTTTCTTGTATTAGTGACTCCAGGATGTAGAGGACATCTTCATATTTCCATTCATAACTTTTTATTAAAAAAACGCATCGAGGAAGGCCTCCAAATCATCCTCCAAAGTTGTTGCTCTTCTGCTACAATTTGTTGCCATTTCCATGCTTTCCTATGATTGTATCATAATATTATAAGCATAATTCCTATAATTTGGAAACCATGTCCCAGCTCCCTAGACCTAGACTATCATCCAACAAAATCCAAATCAAAACCACACTGAGTTAAATACCTAGCCTAATACAAATAAACTTATCCTTGTTCCTTTGTTTATAGGTGTGTAACACAGATCTATAGTGAGTTTAACAATGTGTTATTGATCTATAATTGTCACAAAGAACCAGTTAAGAAGTCTTCCATTATATAAACATAAAAATAAATAAATAAAATGCACAACATGTTTATAACACACAATGATGTCAGTGGTATCTAATTTAGCATTTCAATAAAAAAATAACTGCTAATATAATAGCCTAGAATATCATAAAAACAATATGATAGCATTTTTAACAGAGATTCTACTTCCTCTTCTCATGGATTATAATATAGATGGGCAGTGTTTATAATATGTCAGCTCATGAAACCCCTCCCCCACGCATAAGTATTGTGACATCTCACAATAAAAAATATAGGGAACTAGTCAATTCTCCCAATAGCCTAAGATTTACAGCTTGTTAAGTGTAGAGATAAATTTCACATATTAGTCTGACGAGACGGTTAGAATATGGCCCCACCTATAGGATGTAATATCCTACATATAGTTAAGAAGAATTAGGCGAGGGAGTTTTAAGATAGTCTTAAAGTTAGTTCCTAGTGGCATATTTATGGATTTCATTGACCTTAGCTTAACCATACATACTTCTTGTTAGCTTTGTCTACAAGTAATGTCGTACATTAGGACAAGTTTAAGATTTAGGAATTTTATTTATTATTTTTTTGTTAGATTATCATCCTCGCTAGGTAGAATGCCCCGCTACCAGCAAGTCTATTAAGTACTCCGACGGGTTTACCTAGTCATACCATAGGCCAGTACCCGCTGCCAGCAAACCTATTCAATATGCCAACGAGTTAGCCTCTTACACCCTCAAAGACTGGTCCACCATCTTTTAAGATTTTAATATAAAGATTTTCTTTTTGCAAGAAGATGGGGAGACAGCTCTGAAAAACTTTTCTCTTTCTTTTTTAGATTGGGATGGTATTTATGTTAGAGGATAACTCTCCTTTATGTATTCCTTAGAGATTGTCCTGATGTAAGGGGTACTTAAGAGGACGTATCCTATCTAAAGATATGGTATAATCAAGTATTTTTAGTGTGTAGTGGATGGTACCATTGGGAACGAACAGAAAGGTATATTTAGGCTCAACTCATTTTTATTTTCTTTAAGTTATTGTGATGTTTCCATGGATAACCGCTAATCAGACCTGCTTATTACTCTTTAATAAAGATACTTTACTCACTTACTCAGGGTTCTTGGGGAAATTGTATGAGTAACCTCTAAGTTTGATAGACAAGGTGTCACTTCCTTATATCCTCTAGTGGTGGAGGTTAAGAGCAACTGCTATTAAAGATGCCTTGAGAAAAAGAAGATGGAAATATTTGCAAAAATATGGCTAATTACAAAAAGTCATTATTCAATTGATGCTTAGTAGATATAAATATTTTTGAAGGAAAATACTTCCTTTTTGTCTCCTTGAAATTGTCTACTCTTGGTTATATAAATACCTACAGAGATCTCTAAAATTGTTTGCAAAAATCACGCTCTAAAATATAAAAAAAATGAATGAGATCAATGAGATCAAGTCATAGGAACATGTATCTCATAGTTCTTTTATTAAAAAGAAAATGTAAAATGAGGTTGCATTAGAATTTAAGCTAAACTAACAACATGCAGATTTTATTTATTATCCTACCCTACCTAAAAAGAAAGGAAATTCTTTATTCAAGTGTAAGAACTTTTTCAATGTAACCATGTGCGAAGAAAGATAAGAAACATACTCATATCCACATATGAAAAAGTTACTGCAGTGATTACCTGGATATGAAGAACCAACTAACCTACTTGTTTTTGCATCAGAAGTTGTTGAATAAGAGAATGGTATTGTGGCCTGATGACCTCTTGAAACCAAATTTCAATGTAATCTTAATGTTCATCAACAATAGTTTCTATGCTCTCCTTCATCATGCCATGCAGATCATCTTCTTCTCGATGATTGATTTCTGAAGTACATAAAGGATCTGCTGAGATGGATGTTGAGAACTCCTTAATCTCAGGTCTTAGTGATTTCTCTCCACCAGATGTAGTCCATAATTTTTCATCTTCCTTTGCAGTTTGGCAAGGAAAATCATTTTGTAGCTCATAGGA
Source organism: Picea engelmannii (assembly GCA_009831015.1). NCBI lineage: Eukaryota > Viridiplantae > Streptophyta > Pinopsida > Pinales > Pinaceae > Picea > Picea engelmannii. The sequence goes on from ML791553.1 coordinate 69,927, forward strand.
CCTTGATTCTTCTAATATTTCTTGAGAGGTAGATACACTTTTGGCTGCTGCCAAAATATGTTCTTCTTGAAAAGAAGAAATCTCGGCTGCTGCTAGGATTTGAGAAAGTTCCCTCAAGCTAATGGTTTCTTCTGAGTTCATCTCGTCATTTGATAAAACTTGGTTCACACAAATATCGGTGTCTGGGGTTCTTACAACACCCAAAATTTTATATGTTTTTTTGATGATTCTAATCAAGACTACCTACCACAAAAACATATTTGCATAAATAAAACACACATTTGTATGAAATAAAACATGCTTGCAGTAAAAAAATCAAACTCACATTCACTCCTACATTAAATTGCGGAAAGTAAACATACCCAAACTTCCAAAAAGAAAGAAAAGCACACTTGCCTAAAATTAAATTGAAGGAAAGTAAATTGAAAGAAAGTAAACATACTAAGAAAAATAAACAAATTGAATAACAAACAACACCCAATGAAATAATACTAAAATTCAACGCTATTGAAAAAAATAAAATGAAATGAATTGCAAAACTTAAATCATACTACTTAAAGAAAACTTGAACTCCTCATGCTACTTTAGAACTCGTTGTCACCAAGTTATCTTTTCACTAGAGTTAGCTCTTAAAAAAGAAAACACAATTGTAGGAAAGAAAGAACACTTGCGGGAAAGTAAATTGCAGGAAAGTAAACAAACTGAGAAAAGTAAGCAAACTTGCAGAAAAAGTAAAGACTCTTGCGGAAAGGGAACAACAAGGCTTTGGAGCGACCCATTAAAATGGATGCGCAGGTTCTTACCTCTCGTCTGAAAGCTTCTCCTCCCCCTTGTTGTGTAATTAAAAGCAACCTATCTACCTAAGCTCTAATCCCTTTAGCACCTCCCCGACAGCGGCGCCAAAAATGTCGAGTAAAATATATGCTATCTAATTCGACATTTAATTGTCAACCCGGGGCTCGTAAGCTTCGAGGTGCCAGCATTGTATATGCAAGTCTAGAGATCTAATCTAGCCCAGCCTAGCCAAATCTATTCTAATCTAATTCCAATAAACTCAAATAATGAAGAGCTTTAAAGAATTCTAGAATTATGAACTACTTACACTAAGCAACTTCAAACAAGGAATTGATGGACTATTTCTAAATAAGAAAATAACAGTCTATTTTAAAGCTAGTTAATCTATTCAATTTTTTAAGTAAGCAACAACAAGTAAGCTATCTATTTAACTGAGATTTTATGATCTAAACTGAACTAGTCCTATAATTAAAAATCATATTTCACAACTCTATTCTTAAGAAGAACTCACAACTATTTCTATCATGCAAGAATGAACACTCATCTACCTAACTAAAAACAAGAAAAGGAAGAACTCACATCCCGGTGGTATCTAACTACTAATGAAAATTCAAGTAACATCAACCATTCACTCTATCACATAACTATTGGAAAGTACTCTATTAAAATCACTAATTTAAGCAAAGCTATAAACTCATAAACTCATAAACTCATAATTTAATACTTAATAGAAAATCTTAATTCAAATTCATATTTAGAATGACAACAAAAACACTATGTGCAAATCTATAACTCTTCACTAATGCTAATTATAAATTACAACTCAAATCTATAATTGGGATTTCATAAAAATGAACTAATTTATCATTAAGAATCATATTTTTAACTAAAATGCTTTTAAAAATCATAATCCCAAATCTACTTCTATCCTATAATACTACAGAAAAATTAATAAACAAAATAGATATATGAATTTATATTGATTACAACTATCAAAACTTGAAACAATTAATCCATCACAGCTTGCAAACGACCTTAAATTAAAAATCTGTTTACACTAATACCCCGTCTAAGTCAATGCTTTGTTTTAGTTGCCAATACCAGAGTAACTAATTAAGACTTCCATACACTATCTAAATTAGTATCCTGCAGGATGATTCATAGCTAAGAAAGAAGAGACACAACATGATAATTAACCAGCTCCTACAAGCAATCTGCAGTTAAAGAAATACAAATTAGATAATCAAATTATAATTGACATATACAGTAATTGAAACTAAAAAATACATACAACACAGAAACACGTATAAATTCTAACTAAGAAATAAGATAAACACACGATATATACTGATGTACAGTCACCCAGACCGTTGGTGCCCCCCCCAGCAGGTCGTGGCTACTCTCCAATAGTAAAACGCAGTCTTAACTCAATGCAATTCTGTCATTAATGAGAAAAATGAAATCTGGAACAAAAGTTGCAGAGAATGTCTAAATTACACAATGAAACTCTTCTTAACAATTCTTTTTTTGGTATTTCCACTACTAGTGGTATTTATAGGAGAATTACAACTCGATAGGTCGACCACTGGAAGGTTCAACCTCCTCTAAAAATAGCAAATTCATTAAATGAGTTGCTAACAGCTTTGGCTTCTAGAAACTGAATGAGTCACTTAGTGATTAGCATAACTGCCTAATCTGAGATGTCAAGAGCTCAGTAGTTGGAGGCCACGAGGGGGAGAAAACCCAGGTCACCGATTCTCCCATCACAGACCTCCAATGCAACAATCGTCAACTCATCTGTGCTTCGAGTGCTGGATCACGTACTGGATGGAGTACCAGATGGAAAATTACATTGCGAATTCGCCCTGTGACACACAGATCGTGCATTAGCTCCTTATAAACATTAAATCGAACTGAATCTAACTCAAAACCATTGCAAAACATCAATTATGCATACTTGTTACGAAGCCATGATGATTAAATACAAAATCCTTCGAAAAATTCTTCAAAATGTTTAATAACACATATAATACCGGTACAAAAAGGATTCAATCATCATCATAAAACAACCAAATCACGAGCCCAACAACAAGTGAGCTATAAGTCCCTCGTTTATGGATCAAATGATATCAAAAAATTCACATACTTGATTGTGCTCGCCGTCAATACTTTGAACAAAATAGTACAAACCCCAACATGGGAAAAACAAGAAAAGAAAAGTTGGAATACTTAAGGGCCAACAAATCTCAGTGTTGACACTAGCAAATTTGGCTCATTTTGCGATGGCTATTTCGACGCTCTTGTGACGTTATGTTGTGGATATTGCGATGAATCTTGAGTCTCTGAAATGTCGGTTTATGTCATGTGGCAACTGCGAAGAACTTGAATTATCGTCGCAAGAGCGACGACCCTAGGAAACTTCTCACAATTGCGACAAAAAAAGAAATATCATCGCCACTATGACAATATAGGCAAACTAAGTGAAACCAACATTTCGTCGCAATTGAGTCAACCATTGCGATGACATATTTCGTTGCTTACATAGAAAATGCGTCGCAACAATTTAATTTATCGTCACCCTTGTAACATAACCTTTTTTTGTTTATGTAGCAACTACGTCACAACAATTTAAGTTGTCGTCGCACTTGCGAAGACCATTGCGACGACAACTTTCATTGTTTATATAGCAAATGCGTCGCAACAATTTAAGTTGTCATCACAATGGCGACGACAACTTTCGTTGTTTATATAGTAAATGTGTCGCAACAATTTAAGTTGTCGTCGCACTTGAGACGACCACTTTTGTTGTTTATATAGAAAATATGTCACAGGTGTATGATGGTCATCGCAAGTGCAACGAGTAATATTTATTTAAAAAAAAAATTAAAAATTTATTTTAGGCTGCAATTTTAATGTTAATATTACCAGTTTAATATTAATATTACCATATCCTCCAAGTGGAACATGGTTTCTCCTATAATTCCTTAGATAATGGGGATAGGTCTCAATGTCTTGATAATGTGCATGAGAGGACAATAAATCCCTTAGGCTCTAAATGAATCTTTCGGGGACCTACAAGGGCCATGGACAAGACCACAAACCACAAAACATGCCCTATATAAGATATCATTATCATTACAGTGGTATGTGGATGCCATTAGAAGGTTTTATGCATTAGGGATGGGTACTAGAGCCTTGACCATGGTTGGGTCAGAAGTCGAGGGAATTAGGACCTAAGTTAATATTCTTGATCTAATAGTCCATGATCAAGGCCTCAAACTACAACATAGTTCCTTTAAAGTGAATATTTGTCATATAAGTAGGATATGGGTATAATAATGAGTTTTTTCATAGTAGGAATGGGTCTCAAGGAATTTACCATAACAAAGGGAGGGAGGACAATAAGGGCCATATTCCATAAATGGATTTGTAAGGCTCAATATCCATGAACATCACCTTCAACATAATCCCTTTAGAGGAAATATTTGGCCTCCAAGTTGAATATGTGTACCATTATGAAATATTTTTCACTAG
>ML791553.1:82575-94621 GCA_009831015.1 Picea engelmannii
TCACAACTATTTCTATCTTGCAAGAATGAACACTCATCTACCTAACTAAAAACAAGAAAAGCAAGAACTCACATCCCGATGGTATATAACTACTAATGACAATTCAAGTAAACATCAATCATTCACTCTATCACATAATTGTTTGAAAGTACTCTTTTAAAATCACTAATTTAAGCGAAGCTATAAACTCATAAACTCATAATTTAATTCTTAATAGAAAATCTTAATTCAAATTCATATTTAGAATGATAATAAAAACACTATGTGAAAATCTATAACTCTTGACTAATGCTAATTATAAATTACAACTCAAATCCATAATTGGGATTTCATAAAAATGAACTAATCTATCATTAAGAATCATATTTCAAAATTAACTAAAATGCTTTTAAAAATCATAATCCCAAATCTACTTCTATCCTATCATACTATGGAAAAATTAATAAACAAAATAGATCTATGAATTTATCTTGATTACAACTATCAAAACTTGAAACAATTAATCCATCACATCTTGCAAACGACCTTAAATTAAAAATCTGTTTACACTAATACCCTGTCTAAGTTAATGCTCTGTTTTAGTTGCCAAAACCAGAGTAACTAATTAAGACTTCGATACACTATCTAAATTAGTATCCTGCAAGACAATTCATAGCTAAGAAAGAAGAGACACAACATGATAATTAACCAACTCCTACAAGCAATCTGCAATTAAAGAAAGACAAATTAGATAATCAAATTATAATTGACATATACAGTAATTGAAACTGAAAAATACATACAACACAGAAACAAGTATAAATTCTAACTAAGAAATAAGATAAACACACGATATCTACTGATGTACAGTCACCCAAACCGTTGGTGGCCCCCCCAACAGGTCGTGGCTACTCTCCAACAACAAAGCATAGTCTTAACTCAATGCAATTCTGTCATTAATGAGAAAAATGAAATCTGGAACAAAAGTTGCAGAGAATGTCTGAATTACACAATGAAACTCTTCTTAACAATTCTTGTTTTGGTCTTTCCACTATTGGTGGTATTTATAGGCGAATTACAGCTCGAGAGGTCAACCAATGGAAGGGTCGACCTCCTCTAAAAATAACAAATTCATTAAATGAGATGCTAACAACTTTGACTTCTAGAAACTGAATGAGCCACTCAGTGATTAGAATAACTGCCTAATCTGAGATGTCAAGAGCTCAGTAGCTGGAGGCCATGAGGGGGAACAAAACCCAGGTCACTAATTCGCCCATCACAGATCACCAATGCAACAACCACCAACTCCTCTGCGCTCTGAGTGTTGGATCGCATGCCAAATGGAGTGTCGGATCACGTACCGGATGGAGTGTCGGATGGAGTACCGGATGGAAAATTACATTGTGAATTCACCCTGTGACACACAAATCACGCATTAGCTCCTTATAAACATTAAATCGAACTGAATCTAACTCAAAACCATTGCAAAACATCAATTACGCATACCTGTTACAAAGACATGATGATTCGATACAAAATCCTTCGAAAACTTCTTCAAAATGGTTAATAACACATATAATACCGGTACAAAAAGGATTCAATCATCATCATAAAACAACCAAATCATGAGCCCAACATTACCCCCACGCCTAAGGATTTGTAGGTCCCACTGCAAACAAAAATGAATTACCCACTATGACTAGACTTGTTGAGAAGGGGATGGATTAGCGTTAGAATCTTCTTGCCCTGAAGACTTTGTCTTGGCCCTCTTGCGGTGTTTCAATTGTGCATGGAGGTTACGATTGTCATTGGTCATTTGATCAACCAATCGTTGGAGGCGATTCACCTTTGCTTGTAATATTGCATTATCGTAGTGGAGATGCCTATCCATGGTCTTCCTCTCTTCCAATCGTTGTAGCAGCTGAACATTTTCCTGTTGTAATTTTTCAATGGCTGGAGTATGATCAGATATCTCAGAAGAGGGCTTGGATCCCTTGAAGGATGTAGAGAGTCTATCAGTTTTGGGATCTGGTGTAGGTATCTGTGAGGTAGGAGTAACATAGTGCTTGTGAGAGGGAATAGGTGTAGGTTTTACTATTCTATCGGGCTCCAACTCTTCTACAGAAAATTCCCTGAGTATTTTATGGGGGCTTTCAAGATCAGAAGACAATTGGATAGGATCCAGAGTGTTTGGAGGTTTTACATTAGGTTTTCCACTTGTACTTCGGGTACTTCTTCGAAAATATTCCCCTTTGAACTGATTGGCTCCTCTTCTATTCGTAGGGATTGACAGAAAACATTGTTGGAATGAATCTTGTAAATTCTTAGGTTGAGGATCAATAGGTGTTGAGGGAAATGGAGAATTATCAGCAGGATTTTTGGTTTTCTTGCCCAATGAGGTTGTAGAGGAATCACCAATTTTATTGGCCCTTTTGATAAGACAGAGAGATAGTTGGAGTTGGAGGGTTTGGAGTCTGTTAGAGTCGAGTAGTCGCTGGTGATAAAATGTAATCTTTCAAGGTTATAGTTGGGGTCCTAGGTCAAATGTTTATATTTTCAAATAAAATTTGACATGCATTTTTATTTTCAAATGATTCTTGAACCATCTCCTCCACTATGTCAACAAGACATTGAAGGCACTATTGCAACAAAATTTGAAAAGGACATAGAGTATTGTCTTGGCAGAGTCAATGAACACCTGGAGATGCTCCTAAAAAAGGCCAACAGGGACATCAAGCTTTAGAGGCACATGGCCAGGAACTACTATATCAGAAAATGGATTAGGAAAAGTCACTCAAAAGTGTTCTACAAGATCACGCTGCGCTTTTGATTCTGTTTTTGGTCATCATTTTTAAAATAGGTTTTTGACCAAATAAAGATGAATTTTATAAAACCAAAGGAGGTTTTTTCTAATGACATACCAAATCACAATAACCTCCTTCTGTTTTTACACAGGTATCATATATTGTGATATATTCAACTTTCTTCAAGACCTATTTTAGAAAATCAAATTCTTAAATTTAATTCCCTGTTTTTGGTCATAATTTTCAAAAGAGGTTTTTGACCAAATAAAGATGAATTTTGAAAAACAAAATGAGGTATTTTCTAAGTAAATACCAAATAATAATAATCTCCTTCAGTATTTACACAGGTATCATATAGTGGGAGATATTCAACTTTATTGGAGGCCTATTTCAGAAAATCAAATTCTCCTATTTAATTACTTGTTTTAGTCATTATTTTGTGGCACATACTCCAAGAACATGGGATAAAAAATGAGATATTTTTGTCTTAAAAACAACCTTATATACAAAAACCTCTCCCCATTTTGTAAAATGTGTTATGTTTAAAGTGTTATCGCTCCATCTTTGACCCCTATTTTTTCGCTGCACTTCTGTCACAGTCGTTGCGCTTTTGGACAATTTGTTTTCAAATCAATTTTGAAGGGGTTATCTGTAAGTTTTTTCTTGTATTAGTGACTCCAGGGTGTAGAGGACATCTTCATATTTCCATTCATAACTTTTTATTAAAAAAACGCATCGAGGAAGGCCTCCAAATCATCCTCCAAAGTTGTTGCTCTTCTGCTACAATTTGCTTCCATTTCCATGCTTTCCTATGATTGTTTCATAATATTATAAGCATAATTCCTATGATTTGGAAACCATTTACTAGCTCCCTAGACCTAGATTGTCATCCAAAAAACTCCAAATCAAAACCACACTGAGCTAAATACCTAGCCTAATACAAATAAACTGATCCTTGTTCCTCTGTTTATAGGTGTGTAACACAGATCTGTAGTTAGTTTAACAATGTGTTATTGATCTATAATTGTCACAAAGAACCAGTTAAGAAGTCTTCCATTATATAAACATACAAATAAATAAATAAAATGCACAACATGTTTATAACACACAATGATGTCAGTGGTATCTAATTTAGCATTTCAATAAAAAAATAACTGCTAATATAATAGCCCAGAATATCATAAAAACAATATGATAGCATTTTTAACAGAGATTCTATTTCCTCTTCTCATGGATTATAATATAGATGGGCATTGTTTATAATTTTTCAGCTCATGAAACCCCTCCCCCACGCCTAAGTATTGTGACACCTCACAATAAAAAATATAGGGAACTAGTCAATTCTCCCAATAGCCTAAGATTTACAACTTGTTAAGTGTAGAGATAAATTTCACATATCAGTCTGACGAGACGGTTAGAATATGGCCCCACCTATAAGATATAATATCCTACATATAGTTAAGAAGAGTTAGGCGAGGGAGTTTTAAGATAGTCTTAAAGTTAGTTCCTAGTGGCATATTTATGGATTTCATTGACCTTAGCTTAACCATACATACTTCTTGTCAGCTTTGTCTACAAGTAATGTCGTACATTAGGACAAGTTTAAGATTTAGGAATTTTATTTATTATTTATTTGTTATATTATCATCCTCGCTAGGTAGAATGCCTCGCTGCCAGCAAGTCTGTTAAGTACTCCGACGGGTTTACCTAGTCATACCACAGGCTAGTACCCACTGCCAGCAGACCTATTCAGTATGCCGACAAGTTAGCCTCTTACACCCTCAAAGACTGGTCCACCATCTTTTAAGATTTTTATATAAAGATTTTTTTTTTGCAAGAAGATGGGGAGACAACTCTGAAAAAAATTTCTCTTTCTTTTTTAGATTGGGATGGTATTTATGTTAGAGGATAACTCTCCTTTATGTATTCCTTAGAGATTGTCCTGATGTAAGGGGTACTTAAGATGACGTATCCTATCTAAAGATATGGTATAATCAATCATTTTTAGTGTGTAGTGGATGGTACCATTGGGAATGAACAGAAAGGTATCTTTAGGCTCAACTCATTTTTTTTTTTTTTAAGTTATTGTGATGTTTCCATGGATAACTGCTAATCAGACCTCCTTATTACTCTTTAATAAAGATACTTTACTCACTTACTCAGGGTTCTTGGGGAAATTGTATGAGTAACCTCTAAGTTTGATAGACAAGGTGTCACTTCCTTATATCCTCTAGTGGTGGAGGTTAAGAGCAACTGCTATTAAAGATGCCTTGAGAAAAAGAAGATGGAAATCTTTGCAAAAATACGGCTAATTACAACAAGTCATTATTCAATTGATGCTTAGTAGACAACAAGGTTCAAATATAGAAATATTTTTGAAGGAAAATAATTCCTTTTTGTCTCCTTGAAATTGTCTACTCTTGGTTATATAAATACCTGCAGAGATCTCTAAAATTGTTTTCAAAAATCACGCTCTAAAATATAAAAAAAAACGGATGAGATCAAGTCATAGGAACATGTATCTCATAGTTCTTTTATTAAAAAGAAAATGTAAAATGAGGTTGCATTAGACTTTAAGCTAAACTAACAACATGCAGATTTTATTTATTATCCTACCCTACCTAAAAAGAAAGGAAAATCTTTATTCAAGTGTAAGAACTTTTCCAATGTAACCATGTGCAAAGAAAGATAAGAAACATACTCATATCCACATATGAAAAAGTTACTACAATGATTACCTGGATATGAAGAACCAACCAACCTACTTGGTTTTGCATCAGAAGGTGTTGAATAAGAGAATAGTATTGTGGCCTGATGACCTCTTGAAACCAAATTTCAATGTAATCTTAATGTTCATCAACAATAGTTTCTATGCTCTCCTTCATCATGCCATGCAGATCATCTTCTTCTCGATGATTGATTTCTGAAGTACATAAAGGATCTGTTGAGATGGATGTTGAGAAATCCTTAATCTCAGGTCTTAGTGATTTCTCTCCACCGGATGTAGTCCATAATTTTTCATCTTCCTTTGCAGTTTGGCAAGGAAAATCATTTTGTAGCTCATAGGACCTTGATTCTAATTCTAATATTTCTGGAGAGGTAGATACACTTTTGGCTGCTGCCAAAATAAGTTCTTCTTGAAAAGAAGAAATCTCGGCTGCTGCTAGGATTTGAGAAAGTTCCCTCAAGCTAATGGTTTCTTCTGAGTTCATCTTTTCATTTGATAAAACTTGGTTCACACAAAGATCAGTGTCTGGGGTTCTTACAACACCCAAAATTTTATATGTGTTTTTGATGATTCTAATCAAGACTACCTACCACAAAAACATATTTTCATAAATGAAACACACATTTGTATGAAATAAAACATGCTTGTAGTAAAAAAATCAAACTCATACTCACTCCTACATTAAATTGCAGAAATTAAACATACCCAAACTTTCAAAAAGAAAGAAAAGCACACTTGCATAAAATTAAATTGAAGGAAAGTAAATTGAAATAAAGTAAACATACTAAGAAAAATAAACAAATTGAATAACAAACAACACCAATGAAATAATACTAAAATTCAACGCTATTGAAAAAAATAAAATGAAATGAATTGCAAAACTTAAAGCATACTACTTAAAGAAAACTTGAACTCCTCATGCTACTTTAGACCTTACTGTCACCAAGTTATCTTTTCACAAGAGTTATCTCTTAAAAAAGAAAACACAATTGCAGGAAAGAAAGCACACTTGCGGGAAAGTAAATTGCAGGAACGTAAACAAACTGAGAAAAGTAAACAAACTGAGAAAAGTAAACAAACTAAGAAAAGTAAGCAAACTTGCAGAAAAAGTAAAGACTCTTGCAGAAAGGGAACAACAAGGATTTGGAGTGACCCATTAAAATGGATGCGCAGGTTCTTGCCTCTCGTCTTAAAGCTTCTCCTCCCCCTTGTTGTGTAATTAAAAGCAACCTACCTACCTAAGCTCTAATCCCTTTAGCACCTCCCCGACAGTGGCGCCAAAAATGTCAAGTAAAATATATGCTATCTAATTCGACATTTAATTGTCAACCCAGGGCTCGTAAGCTTCGAGGTGCCAACATTGTATATGTAGGTCTAGAGATCTAATCTAGCCTAGCCTAGCCAAATCTAATCTAATCTAATTCCAATAAACTCAAATAATGAAGAGCTTTAAAGAATTCTAGAATTATGAACTACTTACACTAAGCAACTTCAAACAAGGAATTTTTGGACTATTTCTAAATAAGAAAATAGCAGTCTATTTTAAAGCTAGTTAATCTATTCAATTTTTTAAGTAAGCAACAACAAATAAGCTATCTATTTAAATGACATTTTATGATCTAAACTGAAATAGTCCTATAATTAAAAATCATATTTCAAAACTCTATTCTTAAGAAGAACTCACAACTATTTCTATCTTGCAAGAATGAACACTCATCTACCTAACTAAAAACAAGAAAAGAAAGAACTCACATCCCGGTGGTATCTAACTACTAATGAAAATTCAAGTAACATCAATCATTCACTCTATCACATAACTATTGGAAAGTACTCTATTAAAATCACTAATTTAAGCGAAGCTATAAACTCATAAACTCATAATTTAATTCTTAATAGAAAATCTTAATTCAAATTCATATTTAGAATGGCAATAAAAACACTATGTGCAAATCTATAACTCTTGACTAATGTTAATTATAAATTAAAACTCAAATCTATAATTGGGATTTCATAAAAATAAACTAATCTATCATTAAGAATCATATTTTTAACTAAAATGCTTTTAAAAATCATAATCCCAAATCTACTTCTATCCTATCATACTACGGAAAAATTAATAAACAAAATAGATATATGAATTTATATTGATTATAGCTATCTAAACTTGAAACAATTAATCCATCACAGCTTGCAAACGACCTTAAATTAAAAATATGTTTACACTAATACACTGTCTAAGTCAATGCTTTGTTTTAGTTGCCAATACTAGAGTAACTAATTAAGACTTCGATACACTATCTAATTTAGTGTCCTGCAGGATGATTCATAGCTAAGAAAGAAGAGACACAACATGATAATTAACCATCTCCTACAAGCAATCTGCAGTTAAAGAAATACAAATTAGATAATCAAATTATAATTGACATATACAGTAATTGAAACTGAAAAATACATACAACACATAAACACGTATAAATTCTAACTAAGAAATAAGATAAACACATAATATATACTGATGTACAGTCACCCAGACCGTTGGTGGGCCCCCCAGCAGGTCGTGGCTACTCTCCAACAACAAAACGTAGTCTTAACTCAATGCAATTCTGTCATTAATGAGAAAAATGAAATCTGGAACAAAAGTTGTAGAGAATGTATAAATTACACAATGAAACTCTTCTTAACAATTCTTGTTTTGGTATTTCCACTACTGGTGGTATTTATAGGAGAATTACAACTCGATAGGTTGAGCACTCGAAGGGTCAACCTCCTCTAAAAATAGAAAATTCATTAAATGAGCTTCTAACAGCTTTGGCTTCTAGAAACTGAATGAGTCACTCAGTGATTATCATAACTGCCTAATCTGAGATGTCAAGAGCTCAGTAGCTGGAGGCCACGAGGGGGAAAAAACCCAGGTCACCGATTCTCCCATCACAAGCCGCCAATGCAACAATCGCCAACTCATCTGCGCTTCGAGTGTTGGATCGTGTGTCGGATCACGTACTGGATGGAGTACCAGATGGAAAATTACTTTGCGAATTCACCCTGTGACACACAGATCGCGCATTAGCTCCTTATAAACATTAAATCGAACTGAATCTAACTCAAAACCATTGCAAAACATAAATTATGCATACATGTTATGAAGCCATGATGATTCGATACAAAATCCTTCGAAAAATTCTTCAAAATGGTTAATAACACATATAATACCGGTACAAAAAGGATTCAATCATCATCATAAAACAACCAAATCACGAGCCCAACAACAAGTGAGCTATAAGTCCCTCGTTTACGGATTAGATGATATCAAAAAATTCACATACTTGATTGTGCTAGCTGTCAATACTTTGAACAAAATAGTACAAACCCCAACATGGGAAAAACAAGCAAAGAAAAGTTGGAATACTTAAGGGCCAACAAATCTCAGCTTCGACACTAGCAAATTTGGCTCATTTTGCGACGACTATTTCAACGCTCTTGTGACGTTATGCTGTGGATATTGCAATGAATCTTGAGTCTCTGAAATGTCATTTTATGTCATGTGGCAACTGCGAAGAACTTGAATTATCGTCGCAAGAGTGACAACCCTAGGGAACTTCTCACAATTGCGACAAAAAAAGAAATATCATCGCCAATATGACAATATAGGCAAACTAAGTGAAACCAACATTTCTTCGCAATTGAGATGACCATTGCGACGACATATTTCGTTGCTTACATAGAAAATGCGTTGCAACAATTTAAGTTGTCACCGCCCTTGCAACAGAACCTTTTTTTGTTTATGTAGCAACTACGTCACAACAATTTAAGTTTTCGCCGCACTTGCAAAGACCATTGTGACGACAACTTTCATTGTTTATATAGCAAATGCGTCGCAACAATTTAAGTTTTCGTCAAATTGGCGACGACCTTTGCGACGACAACTTTCGTTGTTTATATAGTAAATGCGTCGCAACAATTTAAGTTGTCGTCGCACTTGAGACAACCACTTTTGTTGTTTAGATAGAAAATCTGTCGCAGGTGTATGATGGTCATCACAAGTGTGACGAGTAATATTTATTTAAAAAATAAATAAAAAATTATTTTAGGCTGCAATTTTAATATTAATAGTACCATATCCTCCAAGTGGAACATGGTTTCTCCTATAATTCCTTGGATAATGGGGATAGGTCTCAATGCCTTGATAATGTGCATGAGAGGATAATAAATCCCTTAGGCTCTAAATGAATCTTTCAAGGACCTACAAGGGCCATGGACAAGGCCACAAACCACAAAACATGCCCTATATAAGATATCATTATCATTAAAGTGGTATGTGGATTCCATTATAAGGTTTTATGCATTAGGGATGGGTACTAGAGCCTTGACCATGGTTGGGTCACAAGTCGAGGGAGTTAGGACCTAAGTTAATATTCTTGATCTAATAGTCCATGATCAAGGCCTCAAACTACAACATAGTTCCTTTAAAGTGAATCTTTGTCATATAAGTAGGATATGGGTATAATAATGAGTTTTTTCATAGTAGGAATGGGTCTCAAGGAATTTACCATAACAACGGGAGGGAGGACAATAAGGGCCTTATTCCATAAATGGATTTGTAAGGCTCAATATCCATGAACATCACCTTCAACATAATCCCTTTAGAGGAAATATTTGGCCTCCAAGTTGAATATGTGTACCATTATGAAATATTTTTCACTAGGGACATGTGCATTAAGTAATTAGCCATGGTCAAGGGAGGAAAATAAGGCCCTTGGGTCATCTATGAATCCCTTAGGGATTAAGGGACATAATCAATGCCCTAAACCACATAACATGTTGTCTATAGGGAATCATGAACCTTTGAGTGAGATATGGGTATTGTTATAATATTTTGTGTATCAAAGATGGCTATGAAGGATTTAACCATGGTTGGGGGATAAATCCAAGGAATTAGGCCTTGAAAAAATATTATTGGGTTAATAGGCCATGATTAAAGCCATGAACTACAACATGAGACATTTAAAGGGGACCTTTTGCATATGGGTTGATGAAGTTTCCATTAGGATTTTTTGTGTAGTAGGGATTTATGTTGGGGCCTTAACCATGATTAGGTGATGAAAATAGGGTGCTTAATCCATAAAGTATGATCAAGGTCTTTAACTACAACATCATCCCTTTAAAGGGGATATTTTTCATATGAATGAGAAAGGGTTTCCATTAGGATTTTTTGTGTAGCCGAGATGGGTCTTCAGGCCCTGACCATGATTAGGGGATGAAAATAAGGTCCTTAATCCATAAATGAGTGTAACTAGTCTTATGGGGCATGGAATATTCTTCAAACAACTAAAAAAAAAAATTACAAATTAACTTTGACCTTGAGTGCGATATTGGTACTTTTAGGAGGCTTTACATAAAAGATATGGATCTCACATATTTGGCTCTAAATGAAGCTTATAGGGCCCTAGTCCATGAAAAAGGACTCAAACCACCATACAAATTCAAATCATTGGCATCTTGGTGGGATATAGGCATCATTAAGAGAATTTGGATACCAGGCATGGGTCTCAAGGCTTTGACCATGGCCAAAGAAGGAAAACAAGGGTTGTATGATATAAATTAGTATTTTAGGGATTATAATATTTAACATATGAATGATATTTGGGAAATACTAGAAAACTTTATATGCATTGGATGGATTTGGAGACTGTGACCATGGTCATGCGAGAAAATAAAGGGTCGTAAGATCTAAATGAAACTTTTAATGCTCATGAAACATGCACATGTCCTCGAACCACTACAAAGTTTCTTTCAAGGGGATATTTGGCCTCCAATTGGGATATGTGTGACGTTAGGTGGTTTCATGCACCAAGGATAGGTCGAGGGGTCATAACCATGACAAGGAGAGAAAATAAAGGGACTCAAGTCATATATAAATATTTTAAGGCTATTGTCCATGAACATGGACTCAAATCACCACATAGGACATCTAAAAAGGATCTTTGATCTCAAAATGGGATATGGGTGCCTATAGTAGTTTTTTCATACCAATGATGGATATTGGTGTCTTGACCATGGTAAAGTAGTGAAAAGAAGAGACATATCAACTAAATGAATATTTGAGGGCTCATGGGATAAAATGGGGTCTTAAACCATTACATGCATTCTTCAAAGGGGATATTTAGCCACCAAGTGGGATACATATGCATTTAGGAGAGATTTTTAACCAAGGATGGGATTTTTTATTAATTTATATAAAAAATAAAAAAATTATTTTAGGCTGTAATTTTAATATTAATATTACCATATTAATAACTATCAATAGAACTCTATCTCCAAGGTCATTCTCAAAACTTATATTTTTCTACAATGTTCCTTAAATGAATCCATATACCTTCTTTGACTTATCAACAAATCCTTGAATCTATGTAAGAGGTTGGTGGGGAAAGTCTTTTCACATAATAATGGGAGCATGGGTTGAGTACAATCTTCATGCCATGGGAAGTGTAAGAGTCCTACATTCCGCTAGTTATAGGTAATGTCATCCATCATTTCC
>ML791553.1:106629-119497 GCA_009831015.1 Picea engelmannii
AAGTCTGTTCTCTGAAAATCTATGCCCTTATTTGTCTCAAGGAATGCCCTGGATAGATCTCCCCACAAAGATACCCTTTCTGGAAAGTCTATCAGGAACCCGAAAGAGGATTCGTTGGCGTAAGTCTTAGAAACCTTGCACGAGAGAGAGAGTGGTTCCCTCAAAAATATCGATATTTCAGTGTTTCAACACCTGGAATACCCAAGGACGTATTCCCTTGTCCTCGCAAGTCCCAAAACCCCGACTTGCGAAATCCCGAAGGGAGAAATCTCAAGGATTTCGCATACCAGGATTTCGTATACAGGAATTAGGCGAGAATCTCAGGAGGAAAATTTCCTTTGTGCACAAACCATAGCTGAAGAGCTCGCAGAAGCAATGAAAAGGTCAAGGCCTTTAGCACTTGGAGAATCTTCCAAGTATCAGAAGAAAGCACCTATTCAAAAGGAAGAGCATAGCTGTCGTCAGATTAGACCGGGAAGAAGATCTAGAATGTAGAAGTTTCCACGTCCAGGGAGCATCATAGGAGGCGTGCCTAGTAGGAGAATTTGTGAACCATTGGATCTCACACGAATAGTCGACAGTCGTCGGGTCTATCGAGAGCTACACGAGGTTTAAATCCTCACGGAGTAGCGGACACGAAAGTCCCGAAAGAATGAACACATCAGGATTTTAGAATTCGGGATATCGGAGGTCTCGATGACGAGAGGTCGGGACACTCCACAGTGAAAGTCCTGAAACGTTTTGGACCATCCAAGCGGGAGGACACGTGTCACGAGATCACCCATTTTGTGGATTCGGACACCGGGAAATAGAAGAGGAAGAAGTCTCTCGACTTCGCAACTCACGAAGTCCCGAAACGATCTGGACCGTCCATCTTAGGAGGACACATGGTAGCAATCCAGGATTTCGGGGAAAATCCCGAAAGGAGGGCATTTTGGTACTTCGGGTACCGAGAGTACTAGAGGTCAATGGAGGTTTAGTGCAACGAGATTCACGAAATTCTGAAACGCGAAGTCCCGAAGGCATTCAGAGGAGCATTGCTGAGAGCATTTCGGCATACCAGATATCAGGATTTTAGAATTCCTGAGAACGAGAGATCCGGGTTCTTACGGAGGTAAACTCTGAAATGATCAGGGTCATCGATTCAAGAGAAAATCGTGACCGTTGATCTTGGCTAGTAGTTAAAAGGGCCGGGTTGTCACTTCGACATTTCGAATACCGGAAGTGCGAGAGAGCAGAGGCAGAGGAACACCCTTGCAAAAAAAGAACCCAAAACGTGAAAGTCCGAAAGGATTTTCTAAAGGTGCCATTTTGGCACTTCGGGGTTCGGGACTTCGGGAGTTCCGAAGTCAAGGATTTGACACTTCACTGTTTGAAAGTCCGAAATTGCAAAAGGTGAAGACCCGGAAGAGTAGCATTTCGGAATACCGGGTTTCGACATTTTGGAAATCCTGTGGATCAGAGGATAGAACATTTCGGTGTTTGAAACCCCGAAATCCCGAAGGTAGAGAGGAAGCCGGGACACAGAAATTTGGGATTTTCGCATATCGGCTTTTCGGGAGTCCAGAGGATAGGAGGTCAGGCGCTTTTCATCGACAAACCCGAAATAGCATTTCGGTCACATGAGATGTGGTCATATGGATCAAAACATAGCCCAGGGGGGCTAATTGTTGTGAATGTCATTTTGGCATTTTGGCATTTCGGTGATCGGGATATCAAGGGGACAGTGGTTCTTGACATCAGAACTCTGTGAGTCCCAAAACACAAAAAATTTTGATTTTCATAGTGGATGTGTTACAAATTGGTATCAGAGCATGGTTACAACACTTGGCCTGCTTGGGCTTATGAACGAGTTGCGCAGGAGCTCCGTTTGAAACACTCCTAAAAGGAGTAACCCCCTTTCTTAACCCTTTTAATTCAAAATGAAAACCCCGATTGTGTGTATGCGTGTGAATGAAAATAAGAATTATGCGCGGGTTATGAATGTGACTAAATATTGACTAACAACCAGTGTTTGTCGTTTTCACCCAAGCGGACGATCAGCCGCGGGAAACTACAGACGCCTAGAATGGTGACTCACCAAGAGGTGGGGGAAGGCTCCCACAATAGAGACGAAGATTCTGACGAAAGGAGGGAAATAGGGACCCCTCCATATCTAGTTGAGACCGTGAGGAGCCTCATGGTTGAATTACAAAGTTGCAAGGCTTACAATGAAAGGATGATGAAAGAACAAGAGAAACAAACAGAAATTAATGCAGTTTTACTACAGAGCCTATCCGACCTACAAAGACAAATGTAGCATGAACCCGAGACACAGAAACATGGTCATATTAGTGGCCACACTGAGAGGAGCACCTCGAAAAAGGTCCACCCCAGAGGTAAAGGACAAGCGGTGGACGATTCCTCTGAGAAGGGAGCTGGCGATTCGGAGGGCTCTTCTAGTAGCAGAACCAGTTCCTATTCCCGAAGGAAACAGAAGAAGAAAAATCTTCCCAAGGGTCATAAATTTGAGGAATTCAGTAAGGCAAAACCACCCTCCTTCGACGGTGAAATAAAGAAGGGAGAGGAAGCAGAGGCCTGGCTGCTTGGACTAAAGAAGTATTTCAGAGTCCATGACTTCTCATAAAATTTGAAGGCCCGAGTGGCCACCTTCAACTTGAACGGAAAGGCTTCCATTTGGTGGGAAGACCTGAAGAATGTGAAAGGGGTTCACGAAGAGGACCTGTCTTGGGAGCAATTTGAGAAATACTTCCGGAAGAAGTATTTGTCGGAAAAATATTTCGACGAGAAGACTAAAGAGTTTTATGAACTCAAACTGGGACAACTCACTATAGAAGAATATGTCAACAAATTCCTCGATTTGTTGAGGTATGTACTATATATAAAAGCAAAAAAGGAAAATGTGCAATGCTTCATCAGCGGGCTACCTAAAGATTATCGGAACAGAATTGAGTTTGATGAGCCAAAGACCCTAGAAGTCACTATCTAAAAGGGAACCTATTGTCATGAACAGTTTGGGCATCGAGCAGCACCTCGCGAAGGATGGAAACATAAGAATAGTTCGAGATTTCAGAAAAAGGGGATTAAATCCCCAAGATTTAAGAACTATAAGAAGAACTCAAGGATGAGCTTCCCAGCCCAGAGTGTACACCAACAAAACTTTCCCTCCTTGGGCGGAAATAAAACTTCTGGATCCATACCAGTGAAGGCTGATAACCCAAAGAGAGAACCTTTGAAATGTTGGGGTTGCGGCGAAGAACATCTACTGAGGGACTGCCCACACCAACAACAGAATATTCAGAGAATTTATAACATCCAGGAAGCTACCATTGTCAATGATGTGTCCATGAGTGTGCCACAAATTTATGCAGCCTTGGATAATAACCAAGCTGACCACCAAGCTTCAGTGGTGGAAATAGAAGGTATGATTTCCAACCATCTAGTGTCTGTTTTGATTGACCTTGGTTAAAATTTGAGTTATATAGCCCCTAAAGCTGTTGATAAGTGTAAACTACAGCCACAAAAACATACCAAGCCATGGTTGGTGCAGTTAGCCACTGGCACCAAAAGAAGGGTAGCAGAAGTTATACCAGCCTGCCAATTAAAGTTGGGTGAATTCCCCACCCAAGAATCCCTTAACATATTACCCTTGGGATCATATGATCTGTTGATTGGTATGGACTGGCTAGCTTCCCATAAAGCCAGATTGGATTGTTACCATAAAACCTTAGAATGTGTAAGTAAAGAAGGGAAAAGGATAACCCTTCAAGGGATCCGAAAACCTGTCTCAGTGAGATGTATTGCCGAAAGGGATGTTCCCTATATGCAATATAGGTTTTGAAAACAGTCGAAGGTGACAAACCAAACCTCAACGACCACCCCACCCTGAGAGAATACAAAGATGTGTTTCCGAAAGAGGTACCGGGTCTACCTCCGAGAAGGGACATAGACTTCTTGATAGAACTTGCACTGGGAGTGGTTCCAGTGTCTAGGACACCCTACCGGATGAGCACACCCGAGTTGGTTGAACTCAAATTGCAATTAAAATAAATGATGGATAAAGGCTATATTCAACCCAGCATGTCTCCATGGGGAGCACCAGTCCTATTTGTGAAAAAGAAGGACAGAACCCTTAGACTATGTATAGATTATAGACAACTCAATAAGGTAACCATAAAGAACAAGTACCCCTTGCCCAGGATCGATGACCTGTTCGACCAACTGGGGGGTCCCCATTCTTTTCACACGTCTAGCTCTGGGAAATGCAACCATTCCAACCACATCACTATGATCCTCCTCTCTGCCACCATATCTAGACTCTGATCGAGGTGTGGATGTCTGTCAGTGTGTGTCATGGCTCCTATCTAAATAAGGTGTGGAAGATGGAGAAGTAAATAGTGCTCTAGAAGTTGTATGACTGCCCACATCGGGACTCTGTAGTGTCTTTGTAGTGCCACTACTACCAACCCCGGGTTGGACAGGCTCCAAATATTCCTTTATAAAAAAGAAAATGTTTTCTCGTGAGATAATGTAAAAGTTAAAGAACAAAGTATCATAATTGAACATATGAGTGCATTAAAAAACAAAAAATTAAATTATGGTTATTACCTTATATGTGTTAAGTTGTGACATAAGGAGCTTGATCCTTTCTTTGACGTCCAAAGTTTGTTCTGGACGATCTAACAAGCTAACACATTCCTTGTTATCTTTAATGATCTTTTTTTTAATAAGAGCATTGGATCAATGCAAGAATAAAACCCCTCCTCATCGGCGGAATCATGATCCACATGGCCTGCTGACTACATATAATTTCAGCAAAAACAATGTTATTTCAATAAAATTATATAAGAAAATTGTAACAACCCTAGTTGAACAAATGTTTAAGAATTATAAAGTAAAAATTAATTAGGGGATTAATCGTCTTAATATGGTATTAATTAAATAGGATAGGTATAATAATACTAATTAAATAATTATTAATTAATTAAAGGTTGCAATTTGATTAATTAACTACCTATTACATTTAATAACATGAGTATTAAATTTAATAGATTAATAAGTTATATTCTTTAAATTAAAAGGTTACATACACAACAAGGGATAACTTATTAATTACGAGAGGATGA
This sequence comes from Picea engelmannii, assembly GCA_009831015.1. Taxonomy (NCBI): domain Eukaryota; kingdom Viridiplantae; phylum Streptophyta; class Pinopsida; order Pinales; family Pinaceae; genus Picea; species Picea engelmannii. The sequence continues at coordinate 111,756 of ML791553.1, forward strand.
AATAATAAAGGGGAGGATAAGGGGCATTAACAAGGAGGAGGTAAGGAAGTAAATGCATGAGTTGGTGAAGGAGGAATATGGAGGGAAGGAGGTTGACGGGATATAGGGGGATTGATTTTGGGGGCTCTTGGATTTGCAGAGAGGGGTGGAGTTTTGGGAGTGGGATTGGATCAATTTAGGCACCGGGTTGCTGGAGGTTTTGCGCACGGGGGCCAGGATATCCATATGATATCCTGGAGCTAGGAAGTTACCTAGTTGGCAGGGTGGAACTAGGTTTTGGGCAGTGTTTACACAGTGCAGCAGCGGTCAAGAAGGCAAGCAGACAAACAGAGGGTTATTAGCATCAAACCCAGGTATTTAAAATTGTGTACTGGTTTTATTTGCTATAATATTTTAAATATTCGTTGTTAAATCTATATGCGAATGTGCTTAATTAAAGGAATTTGATAAATTTTACTATTTTGCTCAATATAAAGAAATTTTTGAATTTTACTGCTATGTTGTAGAAATAAATGGTTGTTTAATTTATTTGGTTATTACATTTGGTATCAGAGCGTCTTAGTTTGAAATCTGGGCCTATGTGCCAAGTTCCCAACTCTAACTCCAGCTATGCCTAACCTGCAAACAAAACACAGAAATATTTGGGTATCATAACAAAATCTTTAATTAAAAAAAAAAAAAATTACATCCTAAAATTTGTGTGAGAAACATATAGCTGCTGAAAACTACGATCAACCCTAAATATAAACACCAAGTGTCAATCCCAAGAACACGCTCTTCCGTGAACAAGGAGAAAGTCCGAGAGGGAGCAAGGTTTGTGCACTACGGAAGGGTCAACGGTGGACAAGTGGAAGATTATATCGGGATTCAGAATATCGCGAGTCCCGTGGACAAAGTGTCCATGCACTATGGAACTGCGAAGTCCGAATCCCCGAAAGGGAGGGAAGGTTGTGGTCATGGGGAAATGGTCACGTGGGCCAAGAGTCTAGCTTGGAGGGCTAGCTGAAGTTACAGTGTATCGGAATTCGGAGTTTCACAAGTCCAGAGGACATGCGCGTTTCAGCATAGGAAAGCCCGAAATCCCGAAAGGAGTATATGATTGTGGTCATATGGGAGCAGGTCACATGGATCATGGTCTAATCAGGAGGGGCCAAAGCTAAGAAGGAGTGCATCAGGATTCAGATATCGGGAGTTGGAGAGGACAGAGACTCTCGACAACGGGGATCGCGAAACCTTGAAGTCCGATAACAATTTTCCTGTGGGAAATTTGGTCACATTTTTTTTTTAAACGATCATGCATCTCCACATGCTGAAAATGCATGTAATAGTCTGTTCCTCGAGAAGAGGTATGTCTATCAAGAACAAACTACCCGAGGAGATAGCGTCCGAAGTCCCCAATTGTCTGGCAAAGCACTGAAAGTACCAACACCAAACACTCAGAGACCCAAATGGTCTATTGCAACTTTACAAATTTTCTTTTGTGACTCTAACCTCTTCTATGGCTAAAGGGAAAGGAATTGCATGTTTTCATTTCGGAGTTGAAGTGTAGGAATAGGGGATGGATTGTTAGTTTAAGAAAATTTAACTAGCAAATCCATTTATAGTGCTAGCGCAATGGACTGATTGTAAGAAATTTGAAAATTGAAATCATTGCTATGAATGAATGGTAGACAAATTGAACCAACTAACTACTAGATGATATTTTGTATGAAAGATAGATACTTACATTCAGAGCTGTGAGCAATCACATGCTCCCAATCCAGTGGTTCCTAGGGATCTTCGAAACTCACCATTCCCTTATTTGAATCCTTGTCAGGTGGCGGCTGCTGCTGCGATCCAATGCTTGGGGTAGCAGCCCCATTCAGAGCCTCCTCTTCCATTGTTTCAGTCTCAACTATGCATTTCATGCAAGAGTTGGCCTTTACATTCAAACTCCCAGTCACAGTCTGTTGCCTCAACTCAGGAGGAGAACCCCAATTGTTGCACGTATTCGAAACATCTTCAAAGATTTGATAGAGTATTCATGATGGTCGATCTACGTGTCCCTGGCAAACAAACAGAAACCCTGTCCTCTGGGTCAGCTGAATCAATACCTATAACTCCATTTTCATGAGAAGAATTTGTTGCAGCAGGTTATATTGTGGAGCAAGCTCGATGGAGAAAGGAACGCAAAAAATAATCACTAAACCCATTGCTCAACGCATTGCCAAGGGGGTGGAGCTCGCAGCCATTACCAGAACTCTGCCACCGTAGCAGAAAGGGAGAAGTCGAGGGTGCATTTGTGTAGGGAGAGAGAGGCGGTAGAGGAAGGATGCATAGGGTTCGAAGAGCTGGTAGGTGTAGGGTTTTAGGGTTAGATACGAGGGAGATGGAGGAAGCAAAGCGGGCACGTGGGCTTCATGCGTGCCCAATTTGGTTTTTTATTTTTATATTTATTTTTATTTTTATTTTAATTAATTTTAATATTTAAGGGCTCTCTGTTATAGAGACTTGGAAGCTATGGAGAAGCTCAGGAGATATAGAACCTTCGAGTAATTTTTAAAGAGAAGCACATGGAGCTTGTGCGTGAAGAGTTTAAATAGGCGTTGCAAGGTTTGCGCGCAGAAGGACAAGTTAGCGCGGAGGAATACTTGGTCCTTAGTAGAAATCCTCAAGGAGGAAGAAATCGATGGTCAAGATCTTGTGGTGAGGATTTGTGAAAACCTGTGAGCCGTCAGATCTGCCAGAGAAGCGAGGAGGTTACGGTTACATCCAGAGTTTGAGTTCAAAGGATCGTGAGCCATCGGATCGTCGCATGATTACCCGACAACCATCTGATTAGGCAGGAATTGCACCAGGTTTAAGTCCTAGTGAGTAGGAGGAAAGTCCTGGAGAGGCATCGGGATATTGAGGCATCGGGGTTTCAGAAGTCAAGAGACCCAAGACCTTTGAGTCTCGAACCACCAGAGGAAATCACAGTCGTGGATCTCAGGCAGGACACGTGTCAGGAATCCGAAGAGAGTCGGGGTTCGACACTTCGAGGTTTCTGGAGACAAAGAGAACATTGTATCAAGAACCATGAAATCGTGAAATGTGATTTCCTGGCTAGTCACAAGAGTTGGCGAGGAGGACAGGTGTCACCCCACATCGGGGTTCGGAACTTAGAAAGTTCCATGAATAATTGCATTAGGAATCGAGAATCTCCGAAATGTGATTTCCCGATCGATAAGGGAGTGTGGGCCACGAGCGTCTGCGAGGAGGACAGGTGGCGCACCGTATCAGGGTTCGGAACTTAGAAAGTTCCGTGAATAATTGCATTAGAAATTGCGAATCTCTGAAATGTGATATCCCGACAGGCTAAAGGAGTGTGGGCCATGAAGCAGTCGGTGAGGTGGACAGGTGGCAGATCACATCGGGGTTTTGGGAAGTGAAGCTCCGAAGGAAACTTAACATTAGGATTCGCGATCCCGCGATATCTGAAAAGGCGACAGGTGAAGGTACCGTTGAAAAGTCAACCCTTGCGTGTGTTAGCGCAACGGTGTATCAGGAATCAGAGGATCGGGGATCCTGAGGACAAAGTGTCCATACACTTTGATCCCGCGAAGACTGAAATCCTGACAGGAGCTAAGACCGTGGTCTTATGGATTAGCGGTCATGTGGGCCGGAGTTTAACCAGGAGGGAAAACACATCAAGGCACGTATCAGTGTTTTGGTCCATCGGGGTTCGGGGGTCGGAAATGCGAGTGTCATTGACATCGCAAGTGCCGAATTCATGACAAGAGAAACCCCGATAGGGACGCGAAGGGTCGACATTTGACTTACATTGGGTTTCGGGGAATCGCAAGACACAAACGCGTGATCACGGGAATCGTGAAATCGCGAAGTCCGATTTCCCGGTTGGAAAGGGGAGATTTAGTGGGGAGTTGCTGTGGGTACAGATTTTTCCAGATAGGGAAATACAAGGACGTTAGAATCCTTCGGGCCGTGGAAGAAGAAAAGGTCCTGTGAGTGGACGTGGATAAAGGAAAGAGCTAGCTTGCGCTAAGCCCCGTAGGACTCCGGGGATTCTGATCGTTGCGAAATAAATGAAAAATTTTGATCTTAAGAAGAACAATAACGTCGAAAGGTACATAGTGTTGATCAACGTCGAAACGTGGCTAGCAGTTGGGGATAATTATTTAGATGTCGTTGTTTAATCCTATTTAATCATTAAACTTGGTAATTATATAACCTTACAGCATTTTTTTTTATGAGATTAGGTAAATGTTAAAAAAAAGGTAAGCATGTTAACGGATGCCTTGATAAATGCAAGAAAGTTATGAACAATAAATCTGACCTATTGATTTTGGAGGACGACTAAGAATATGCCAGCATCTTCAATGCATAGCCATCAGATAAAGGTCTAAGGTTAAATAAGATTAAAAGATCATTAATTGTGCCCATTGTCAATAGATGTACGCCTTTCGGTGTAAATTAGTAAACATAAGGTCAGAAGTTACATTAATCAAGTTGTAAGAAAAAAGTTAAAAGGGCTTAGACTAGGACAAGTGGGAAGGAGGCGGCATATGCACTAGGAGAGTAAGCATAGGAAGTGGCGAGTAAGGCGTAAGGCTAACGTAGCTATAGGGCAAGGGAACCAATAGTTCTTTTCATAGGGGTGAAGAAACCAAGCTTAGACGCTTAATCCTAAACCTAACCTAGCCAATCCCCTAATGGAGTAATGTCTGTTTACATACAAGTAAAGAAAACTTACGCATAACCCTGTTTCTAAGTTTAAGTAGCACCAATTTGAAACGTCCTTGAACTCACCCTGACAACTTTGGGGTGATGCAGGTTAAAGCATACAGGATGGTCAGGACTCGAAGGAGTCGAGCCAGGGGAGCGTCGTCGCAAGCACCGCCAACACTGCCAGCGCCACCACCACCATCGCCCGAACTAGCCCTCATACTGCGCTCGTTGGAAGCCATTAACGAGACTTTAAAGGGGAAACAACTGACAGGGACTGAAGTGGAACCCCCACCGTCTGGAATGGGTAATCCAAAAACGTCAAGGGATTCAGGGGGAGGACCTCCACCTGAAGACATCACGCAATAATTGTAGAAGATCAAACTTCTGGAGTTTGCCAGGGGTCGCGCCAGTGAACGCGCAGAAGCATGGTTGGAAGGCATGACAAGGTGTTTTTCCTTAAGGGACTATGCGTCCAACTCAAAGGCAAAGATCGCAATTTTTCAGTTAAGAGACAGTGCCTTGAACTGGTGGGCCAACTTGGAAAGACAACTGCACCTTACCCCAGACATAGTATCTTGAGAACTTTTCGAGGAGAGGTTCCGAAGGAAATATCTACCAGCATACTACGAGGAACAACAAGTAGGGGCATTTCATGCCTTAGTACAGGGAGACAAAACTGTAGAAGAATATGAGATCAAGTTTATGGAACTGGTCAAATATGTGTCGTATATGGATAATGACCAACGACAGGCAGAGTGCTTCGTCTATGGATTGAACCCTAAGATAAGAGCTATGGTGCGGATGTGGAAGCCGTCTTCAGTAGCAGAGGCGGTGGAAAATGCACGTTATGTGGAAGAACACATGAAATTAACTGGGGGTACAAGACCGACATTTATGCATCGTCATGGATTCGTAGGAAAGGCCCCGAGGACATTTCCTAGGGGAGGGGGCTCAAGGCCACCACCATATGGTAACAGAGTCGTGCCAAGGACAGTAGCTACAGGGATTTCAATGGCAGCGAGTGCAGCATATTGTTCATCGCCAACGGTGCAGACAAGTCCATGACCATCTCAGGGAACAGCTAGTAGGGGAAGGGGTTCCATGGGAAGGAACTCATTTCAGAGACAGTCACATAACAGTGCACCAGTTCAATCTTGTATTACCTGTTGGAGGTGCGGAGGACCCCATTACTAGCGGGAATACCCAGAGTTACAATCAGGGTTTGTGCATAGATAAGGAAAGGCACCGATGGGGAGATCAAGTAGCAGCCACCAGATTTACGCAATGGTTAATAACCGCTAGGCCGAACATCAATCCACAGTGGTGGAGTCAGTAGGTACGCTAAATCATATCAATGTCAAGATTTTGTTTGATTCTGGTGTGACATATAGTTTCATTTCGCCATCTGCATTAGAAAAGAGTGGGTTAACAGCCTATGAGCACGATGACTTTAAACAAGTCGAGATGGCTTCAGGGGAAAAACAAGCTGTAGGACCTAGTGTCGATAATTGTATAGTAGACCTAGGAGTGTGCACTACCAGGTTGAAGGTATACGTCACTGCTCTTGGGGCATATGACCTAATCATTGGAATGGATTGGTTAGAAGCTCATCGAGCTTTGGTAGATTGTTTCACAAAGAGGGTGCTTTGTGTCGATGATGAAGGAAGAACGGTAGAGTGTTGGCTAATATTAAACAGACAGCAAGTTTGATGATTGTTGTCATTGATGGCAAGTCTGTAGACAATGAATGGTTGTTGTAATTGATGGGCTTGCATCAGACAGGTTGCAACAAGATCACGACACAGTCATTGTTAAAGTTTCGCGAATTGAGTGTTGAACAGTTCAAAGGAAATAAAACTCAGGAATTATGAGTTCGCGATATGCGAAATCGCGACTTGATCACAGCCGTTGAGTAGAGATCAGATCTGAGCCGTTGATCCAACTCCTTATTGGAGTTTCGCAGATCGCAAAATGAAGAGGTGAAAACAGAGAAACGAGAACTCCGAGATTGTGATATGAGATATCGCGATGTAATCTGGGCCATCCAATCAAGCTTTGATCTGGACCGTTGATCACAGCCTGTGTCGGAGTTTCGGGGATCGCGAATTCAAAAGGCAAAGAACACAATGCAACGAAAACCCTGATTTCACGATATGCGATATCGTGATTCAATCGCAGCCATTGAATCGAGAATGAGATCTGGACCGTTGATTTAATTTCTCATGGAGTTTCATGAATTGAGAATGTGAAAGGCAAAGAACATAATGTTGAATTCGCGATATGAGATCAGAAGAACAGAACGAGTTGAAGAAGAGCAGAATGGGAGAAACGAGAAGATGTTGAGCATGAAATTTCGATAGATGTACGGAATGAGATGAGAAGCAGAGCAGGACGATAGAGGAGAGCTGAAGCAGAGCAGAACGATAGAGCAGAGCAGAAGCAGAGCAGAATGACAGAGCAAGCAGCAGAAGACCAGATTTAAAGAACAAAGAAAGATTGGTATGAACTGATTTACCTGTAAAGTTGAATGTTTATTTAGACATTGTTATTCTAGGGAGGTTGGGAGGTGCTCGGGAGGACTCTTGTCCTTAGAAGTTCAAGTGGGTGCTTGAACACAGGAATTTGTATCTTCCATCTGGTTGCAGCTAGAGAAACAAGGGTGGCAGGGTGGTGCTAGGGAGAACAGGTGTTCTCTGTTATGCAGGCTGGAGCCTGTGTAATTGGAAGTTGGTTCTTCCATCCAGTTGGTGCTGGAACATTCAGGAAGTTGGTGCTTCCATCCAGTTGGTGCTGGAATACTCAGGGAGTTGGTGCTTCCTTCTAGTGGGTGCTAGAAAAACTAGAGAGTTGGAGCTCTCAAACAAGTTGCAGCTTGTAAGACAGAGGTAGCAGCCTCACATTGAGTTGGTGCTCAATTATAAATGATGTACAGAACTGCAAAATACTGCCTATCATTTCGAAGAAGAAGAGGTTTTCTCCCTTTATGGGTTTCCTCGTGAAAATCTGTCTCTGTGTGTACTTTATGTGTGACTGAT
>ML791553.1:129435-149677 GCA_009831015.1 Picea engelmannii
AAGGAAAATGTGGTCGCAGATGCCTTGAGTAGGAGACCACGTATCTTCTCCTTGGTAACCTTAAAGGTCAATATGAGGGAACATGTGTTGACACAACTCCCAGGAGACAGTTGGTATTTAAAGGTTACTTCAAACCTCCAGAGAGGGAGGCAGTTAGTTCCAAAGTATGAAGGATATAGTCTGGAAACAGACGGACTATTAAGATATCGAGGAAGGATGTACATCCCTGAGAATGGGGATATTCAAAGCATCATACTGAAGGAAGCCCATAGAGCACTTTATTGTGCACATCCGGGTGTGAAGAAGATGTACACAGATATGAAGAAGCTCTTCTTTTGGGTAGGCATGAAGCGCGATGAAGTCCATTTCATCGCCAAATGCCTAGAGTGTCAACAGGTGAAAGATGACCACCATCACCCGGCAGGCCTCCTACAACCACATGATGTCCCTATGTCCAAGTGGGAAGTCATCTCTATGGATTTTGTTGTGGGGTTGCCACTCACATCCCATAGACACAATGCCATTCTTGTGATAGTGGATAAGTTAACCAAGAGTGCTCATTTTATTCTGGTTAGAGACACTTACGATGTCACCGATGTGGCACGTGTGTTTGTAAGCGAGGTTATCCATTTACATGGGATACCTAGGAAGATCATTTCAGATAGGGACTCCAGATTCACTTCTAGGTTCTGGACAAGTTTACAGTCAGCGTTGGGGACTCAATTGAACTTAAGCACAGCTTATCATCCTGAAACAGATAGGAAAACTGAGAGAGTAAATCAAGTCATGGAAGACATGCTTAGAATGTATGTAATGGATAATCAAACCCAGTGGGATAAGTACCTACCTTTGGTAGAGTTTGCCTACAATAACAGTTATCATAGCTCCATCGGAATGCCACCCTACGAAGATTTGTATGGGAGGCCATGCAGAACGCCATTGAGTTGGGATAGACTAGAAGACTGAGTAACAGTTGGGCCAGAATTGATTCAAGAAATAGAGGAACAAGTGATTCAGATTAGGCAGAGACTAAAGGAAGCACGGGATAGGCAGAAAATCTATGCAGATGCACACAGGACCGACCAAAGTTATGAAGTGGGAGACCAGGTTTTCATTCGTATCAAGCCTAATAAGAGTACCATACTGTTATAACCCTAAAGTGCACCACATATGCTTACCTGGCATCAGGCCAACTCATATCCCTTCATTGCTAAAACATCTATTGAACAACTCTTTGGAAATCCTCTTGTGTCAAGGCACACGTGCCCTAACTCATTACTGCACATGTGTGCACGCTAGCTGGCTCACTACAGCCCACGTGTACCTAAAAAAGCACAAAAAGAGGAAAGTTTCCGATGGAACAAAAAGCTATGGGTCAGTTAACTGAAACTCCCGACCATGCATGGCCGAGGGTTCGTCAAAAACCCTAGCTCCTTCTAGCCTATAAAAGAAGAGATAGGGGTACCATTTGGAACGAAAAAAAATATAGCGAAGAAACTCTGCCTATTTACGTAATCCATTGTCCCAACCCTTTAGCCTTTCCTCATGCCAAAGGAGATTTAACACAAAGCAGTTGGAGGATAGAAGAAGAGGATCCCATGATCAGGTTCAAGGAGCGATGGCCGGTCTCGACTTTGATTGTAAGTAGATTCATTTTCATTAATAAAAAGAATACTTTTCCCGTCCAAATGCACGAGTTGTCTATGATTTGATGAATTTATACTTGATTTCTAACCCTTGAGTAGAGAAGTAGCATGCATGTGTATTTGGTATTTGTCTTGATTGTAGGTTATCTGTGGAAGGAGCAGCACAAGCAAGTGGTCAAAGCACAACGGAGGATCTACATAGAACGCCGGTAAAAAGGTTAGTGATTCTCTTCATGCATGTACTGTGAAAGAGGGGTTTTAATCTTGGGTTGTAGGTTAAAAGTAATTTATTTTCGGTCAAAATCTGCATGCAAGACCGACCCTATTTTGCTAGTCCGTAGGGTATTTTTCCCAACAACAGAATTGGCGACTCTACTGGGGAAGATACTCTTTAGGGTTTTCGGATTTAGTTGAATTTTTGGGTAGTTTAAAAAGATTAGATTTTCTGTTTCTTTGCCTGTCTGTTTCTATAAGGTCTGAGCGAGCAGGGAGCCTGGTTCTTCATACCAGTTTTCCCTGAATTCTGCTTCACGATAGTTGTCAGGACACACAGAGGTACACGCGGCCTACAGAAGGCCTGCACGTGTGTGCCCATGCACTAACCTCTTACAGCTCGCATGTGAACGCTAGATGTAGAGGTTTTAGTAGCGTGTAGGAGTCCAAAGAAGTTTAGAGGCAGTCCACCTCTTTCCTGTCAGAATTATACATTCTCAGGGGATTTTCTGGCATCCTGTCTGAGTCTTGTTGGTTCACAGTCTTATCTCAGATTGTTTTTTTTTCTCCTTAATTTTCCTTGCATTTTTCATTTTTTCTGTTAGAAAGATCATCCCAAGCCTTCAAGGGACCCTGGTTTTCAATACCAGAGGCCTCTTCCTGGTCTGGACTGCCTGTTTTCATTTTCGTCTTAGTATTTATACATACACGCGGCCTATACAAGGTTAGCTCACTTGTACACGCTTCCTGTTTCAGCTCAGCACGCGTTTGCACGCGCACTGTTTTGGTGACAGTAGCATGCTTGACAACTACTTTTTGTTCAAAGTGGGGCAGTCATCCCCTCCTTTGATAAAAATTATTCCTCTCAGGTGTGTGAGTCTAGGGTTGAACAGTCAGTAGGTTAGGTCTTCTTACCCTTAGATTCCTTTTTCTCAGTTGATAGTTGACAGAAAAAATATAAAAAAAAAAAATTGATTGTTTTCATGGTTTTTAGACAAGCTTAAGAGTCTTTGTTTTCTTTATTTCATTGTGTGACTATTACTCTGATTCTTTGCGATCTGTGCTTTAAGCCAGAATTTGTCTTTCTTGGTTTTGTGCTTGTCAGTATTTTCCCTTTGTCGCTTCATTAGCACTTAAATAAAATAAAAAAATCTCTCTTTTCATTTTCTTCTTTGTTTGAAAAGTGTGTTTCTGCATTATTAGCTAGGGAGAAGTCTTTTGGTTCATAAGTTTTTGCAGTGCATTTAGTGCATAAGTAGCTCGTAGTCGAGTGAAATTCCTTGATGTTTGCTGCATAAAATCTTAGAAAAATTGAAAAGAAAAAGAAATCTTTCTTTGTGAAAAGTTGCTGAAAATTTTGCATTTAGTAAAAAGTCTTTTGTTTCCAGTTTCTTTCTTCATTCATTTTTTCTTTCGTCTTTACACACCATCAGTTTCACCTCCATACCCTTTGACGTAAGAAAAATCCTTAAAAGCAACGATAATTTAAAAACTATTAGTCTTTTTGTTTGTAGGGTTCACAAACTAGTTCAGGACTAGGGCCTTGGATTAGGTTGGAGAGGAAACTCTCCAAGGCCATTCAAAACCAAACATTAGAGTCTGTGATAGGGAGTGTAGAAGTCCAGTTTCGTGGAAGTTATCTGAGACCCCCCTCTAACACAGGGGATAAACACGAGGTCGCGTGCGGAAAGGTAGCGGAGATAACCCCTCCAAAGCCAGACCAATCGTAGTGGAGAACACATATCGAGGGCTTGTTTTGGGATTCCGTCGTTTGCATTTGCCATGGTGCTTCGTGGGTGTCGAATTCGTTCAAGGTCCTCAGTTGTCTTCTGGAACATTTTCTCTCCATACCCTTGATAGGTTTCGGGCTTGATACCCTGCTCATTGTGGTCTACCCGACTTTCGACTGTACCCGCCTGGTGACTATTCCTGTGCTGGCAACCTAGTTGCCAATCTTTTTAGGGACATACACAGGTGACTACGGGGGTATACCATGGTAGCTAGGATAGACATTGGGCCATGCTTTGCAGAGTATACCTGGAGGGTGCTTTCGTGTTCGAGTTTCACTTGCACCGGTAAGTTTTTCTAGTGTTGGTTGTTGTAACTATTCTTCCAACTAGTTTAGTGTTTGCTTGTCTTATCTCTTAGGGGTTTCTTTTTTTAGTGTGTGTTACTGTTGAACATGTAGAATACCTTAGCGTATCGTGGATCTTCTCACACAGTGGAGGATCCCGAGCTCCATCGGTCACGAAGGCTTTTGGGCCTGCTGCCGGTTATACTGGAGCCACCCCCGCCACCATTGAGGCGGAAGCTAGACCAACAAGGGTCTTTTGAAGCGACCAGGTTACAAACCTTTGTGCCCGAACAAATCCCGGAGGAATCAACCGCCACTCTTGGATCGGTTGAAACCCCAACCATTGATATCTGGACACCAGTTATTGTACCAATCCAATTTTACGAAAGCCTGTCAGTGTCTCACAGAGCTATGGAAACAAACGTTGTTACTTCCTCTGGGAATTCTTCCATTCCCACCACAGTTGCTACCACAAGAGAAGCATCTCCTAACTTGCCATCGTCGGTCCAAGCCACCATGGTCTCGGTCGCAACTATGTCGCATAGTGGACCGATCCCATCTATGGCAGTGGCCACAACCCCCTTCACACCTAGTACGACAGGCCCTCCGTTCTCATACGGTATGCCTAGTTTGGGTACAAGTCCTGCACTCACTTACTCCACTTTACAGACTTTGGGTCTGGGGGCAGGGAGCTCTAACGCTCCTCTGCAAGGTCAACTTGGGGGAACTCCTGTCCCTTTTAATGCTTTTCCTTATGCTGGAGGACATATCCCTCCTTCATCCCCTTCTCTTGGTGGTCAGCATCAGCAGTCCGCCGGGCAGCCTGCACACACTAGTTTATTTGGAGCCGGGAGTCAAGGAACACCTGCGCACAGTATGCCGGTAGGTTCGTCACTGTTTGTTTGGAACGGTACGTTTGGTAACAACACTTTCGCATCCACCACTTTCTGGTTTGGGGGCACTCCCATTTTTGGAAAATCTACTCCGGCGCAGGGTACTATTCCTGCGCCGGGGGCACATATAGCGGGACCTTGAAACTCATGACAAGGATTCGTTCCCTCCTCTGGAATTTCGTTCTGGGGTAATTCTTTTCACAGTCAATGGAACCCTGGACAGAATACTATGCCTCTCCCATCAGGACCGGCATGGGGTAATCCTTCCTAAAGTCCTTCAAATACGATGCATGCCCAACACCCTATGTCCTTTATGGGATATCAGTCGATGATGTCTCCACAGATGCAAAATCCTTACGCTGGTTAGGTCCATGGTTTCTACCAGAATCCATGCCAGCTGCCAAACTTTTCCTTGCAATCTGGTGCCATTCAAACTCCAGGACCCTTTTTCCTAGGTTATCAGAAGCAACCCAAACTACCATTCCTGGCGACTTTACACTTGCCAGATTTGACAAGGTTGTTAAATGACCCTATTTGTCACGATCTGTGTTGGCCTCCTATGCCAACGAAGTTGCCTTCAGACATTCCAAAGTTCGAGGCCAAGCCTAATGAAGATCCAGGTGATCATGTGACTACCTTCCATCTTTGGTGTTCATCTAACTCATTGAAAGATGACTCCGTACAGTTGTGATTGTTTCAACGCACTCTTATCGGGAGTGCCATGAAATGGTACATCGAGCTCGATCGCTCAAGATACTCTTCTTTTGGCGAACTGGCGATGGACTTCCTTAACCATTTCCATTTACTTGTGAGATACGACGTTGGCACAGAGCTGCGTTCCAATTTCGAACAGACAACAACGGACCATATCTCTGATCATATCCGAGAGTGGAGACGCCGGAAGAGTCTAATCAAAGTACCAATCCCACTAGCATTCCTGCTTGAGTGGTTCCTTAAGTCTCTGGTCCCACAATTATCCAAAGACGTCGCAACTTCCGGAGTTTTCTCTGAAGAAGATACCATCATGAGGGCTCAATAGTTTGAGCTCATCTATTCTCAGTCTAGTTTACTATACAGCATCCTACCGGATGCACCACGATTGCTACTGGATAAAATTAGACAGAGAGCTGGACCACATGCCGATGGTATTGTTGGTTCAGCACAAGCCAAGCCTGCTGAGCAATTGACAAAACAATTGCAACAGTTATCTATACAACACTCAGCGGCCAGCCAGACCACTGCTTTGGCTGCTCGCCCTACCCAAATGTCGGAAGTACACTCCATGCAGTCGACTAACCCAAAGGCCACCTAGCAGCCTGAAGTGAAGAAAAAACAACGAAAGAAGGGTAAGGGGGATAAAAAACCCACTGATAATGCTGGTGGGGACACTACAGAAAAACAGAAGGTGAGGTATCCATGCAACTTGTGTGTGGAAGACCACCCGACCCATATTTGTCCTTGACTTGCAGAGGCCCAAAAGTTTGTCACACAGCAACAGTAGGCAGTGTTGACTAATCCTTTTCAACATGGGAAAAATTTAACTCAAGCCTCTGCAAGCACGAAAGGGGGTAGTCAAGGACCCCCTCCATCTTCGACCAACCCCACGAATGTATATATGGTGAAAGGTGATGCTTTTCTATCAACTAGATCACGTGCCTATAGTCAACCAAGCACTTTCGAGAAGGGAAAAGAAGTCGAACTCCCATCTCTTCCTCTACAGATTGAGAAGACGTTGGGAGAAACAATGACACGCATTCCAAAGGGTGCATTTAAAAAAGATTCTCACAAACCAAACACAAGGGCTGCCCAGAACTACTCTGTGGTGGAGGATTTATCACAAACCCCTTGTGCGATGTCTGCTTTGGAGGTCCTCCAAAGCTGCCTGCTCAGAGGAAAGCCTTGTTAACCGCTTTGGGCTCTACTGAGACTTGTAATCCGGGTACCATCATGTTAGATACAACCGACTTAAAACCTCATCTTCCTTACCATGTCGTGTTTCACATAGTAGTGGCTCATCCCACGAAAACTTTTACATGGAATATCTTCCACACTGTGGTCGACGAGGGTACCTCGACATGCATTATGTCGTTAGCATGTTGGAAGGCCATCGGCCAGCCTGTTTTGTCTCCATCACCTACTCTCCTCACTTCTTTCGACAGTCGTTCATTCCGACCACATGGCATCATTCCTTCTTTCCCTGTGCAGTTAGGAGGGAAAACTATGTGTGTCAAAGTAGAGGTAGTTGATGCTCCCCTCGACTATAATCTCTTGTTAGGACAGAGTTGGACTTATGCTATGCAAGCTGTGGTTGCTACAGTTTTTCGAGTCTTGTTGTTTCCACACGAGGGTCAGATAGTGACCATTGATCAACTATCTTTCTCCAGACCTGACCCAGCTTTGGGGGCATCCACGGTCCCGATGATTGATAATCCTCAACTAGGTGTCATTAACGTAGGAGTTGGTTTGTGCCCGTCCTTGATGGGTACCTTCGATTACCCACCTCCTCATGACGATGTCAAATTTATATCTAATCACCATAAGGTTAAGATTTTTCAAGTTTCGTCGTTCCGCACGACTTACTTTGAGGATCCTTGGATTCTTCCTTCCCCATCAACCACGATGGATGAGAAAGGGCACCCCGAAATGTCCATGCCCTTGTCCGCCGCTGATGTAGAATACTTTTTAATCCAGCAAGCTTCAACTAACACTGATCCAACTCCTGCACAAGAGTTCGATCCACTTCTAGAGCCTATTTGGGCTTAGGGTTCTCTCGCCAACATTGATTCGTTAGACTTAGTCTTGCCCTATGACGAAGCAATAATCGAAGAAAAGACTAGTCTAGACAAACCTTGGGACGATCTTCATCACAGATCATATTTCCTCCCAAAGTTAAGCCAAATCGAAGCAGGAGAATTCACCATGACTATGACTAGAGATAGGTCTTGGCATACTAATCCCTTAGCTACACACAAGATCTATGCTGAGGGCAATATGGCAACCATTACTGAAACGATACCTATCAATATCTCCAGAACCCCTGGCGTCATAGACAATGTTTTCGTCAGAGCATACAGCTCCCCCAAGGAGATACCAGGCATCGACCCACAAAGAGTCTATCATGAGATAACTTTGTTGTTTTTCCAGCTCGCTTTGAGATCTGAAAGAAACATCTGTCGAGACTACATTTATGATTTTCGATCTCGTCCGGATTAACTGAGAAAAGTAACCGTTATGGAGTCTTCTTTAAGCCCTTTTCAGACTCCTTAAAGATGAAAATATTGCCGAGTGACCTTGTTTCTTCACACTCGTTAAATTGGTCCAGAAGAACATTCCTTAAACGGATATTCTTTTAAGCCCTTTTCAGACCCTTTAAACATGAAAAGATTGCCGAGCGATCTTGTGACCTTTCACGCTCGTTAAACTGAAATTTGAAGTCACGTCTGTTCGGCGGTAGTTTAACCCCTTTTCGGTCTGGACGGTCAACTGTACGAACAAAAGGTATACTCTATCGAATTCCCATTCTTTAGAAGAGTACTCTCAGGTATAATTTTATTCCTTTTTCGGGCCTGAGGGACTAAATTTACGAAAAAGGAACCCCCGCGGAGTCCATAGTTAAGCTCTTTTTAGACTCCCTAAAATTGAAAAGATTGTCGAGTCACCTTATTCTTTCACACTCGTTAAATTGGTCCAGAAGAATATTCCCAACGGAGTCCATAGTTAAGCTTTTTTCAGACTCCTTAAAAGTGAAAAAATAGCCGAGTGATATTGTCCTTGCCACACTCATTAAAATGGTTTTTAATTGATGTCTAATCGGTGCTAGTTTATCCCTTTTTCGAACCGACTAGACTATTATCAAAAAAGGTACCCCAGGAGAGTCTTCTTTTTTGCTTTTTCAGACTCTCTAAATATGAAAAACCACCGAGCTTACCTTCTCTGGGCTCTTTAAACTTACATCGAAGGATGTTACCATTGTGTGTTCTATCAACCGCATTTGCATACCTTATCCACCAGCCTTGTGACAGTTTACTTCTGCATCTTAACACCTTTGGCCACTGGAGGATTTTTCCCGAGTATCATTTTACCAGAACATCAATCTTGTCCTTGTGCCTTGAGATTGTATGTTTGCAGTACTTGTTTCTCCATTGTAACGTAATATTCCTTTATTCTTTTTCCAAAAATTATCAAAAAGAACAAAAAAATCAAATATACCCCAAAAAGAGGATGGGAAAGGTATTTTCTTTATTGGCAGCATAATGAGTCACCCTTGGATAAAGCACATCTGCCTGTTTGATTATCAGACTATGGGATGTAGTACGACCTTAGGAAGCTTTTCTCTCTATATAGAGTTGTGTCCTCCACCGTTTGGTTACTCTTCCAAACATATGGAGAGTTTGTGTTGCCTCCTACTTCGTAGACTTATGATTAACATATATGATGCCTGAGTCTTATCACTTGTCATGCTGTTGTCCAAGGGAAGTTTGCCACTGAGCCTGATTTGGACCCTCTGCAATATGTCTTTTGTCCACATACCTGGCCATCTTGAACGTCCAATCAAGTCTTTGTTTGAAATCACTGAAGCCTTCAGTCCGATCATCAAGATTATCAAGTCCACAACCGACGAGCCATCGAAGACCTCTGGGTAGTGCAGTCATACACTCATATTATACTCCTACCCGAGTTTTAGAAGATTTTGAAGTTGTTGCTCGAGCTCTGAAGTACAACCATCAAGCCAAATCATCTTCTGAAAGATGGGTACTCTATATGTATATCTTTCTGATTTCGAGATCTAGCTCCGCTGTGTATTATTCGCGGCTACTCTTCATAGTTATTTGACATGGATCTACAGTGTATTTGATTGGTAGTCATGGTTCTATTTTATCTCGAGCATGGGTATGCCTGCCTCGGTGAGACATTTGTTATTTTGCAGATGGCACCTCCTGGTTCCTGATTCTTGGGCTCACTCATTCAACACATTAGTAAAGATTGGTAATGTATTTCGGCCATCAGATGCTCTTCTAACCTCACACATTAGGGGGCATCTGTTATAACCCTAAATTGCACCACACATACTTACCTAGCATCAGTCCAACTCATATCCCTTCATTGCCAACACATCTGCTGAACAACTCTTTGGAAATCCTCTTGTGTCAAGGCCCACGTGCCCCGCGTGTACCTAACAAAGCACGAAAAGAGGAAAGTTGCCGATGGAACAAAAGATATGGGTCAGTTAACTGAAACTCTCGGCCATGCATGGTCGAGGATTCATCCAAAACCCTATCTCCTTCTAGCCTATAAAAGAAGGGGTAGGGGTACCATTTGGAAGGGGAAAAAATATAGCGAAGAAACTCTACCCATTTACATAATCCATTGTCCCAACCCTTTAGCCTTTCCTCATACCAAAGGAAATTTAACGCAAAGAAGTTGGAGGATAGAAGAAGAGGAGCCCAGGATCAGGTTCAAGGAGCGGTGGTTGGTCTCGAATTTGATTGTAAGTTGATTCATTTTCATTAATAAAAAGAATACTTTTCTCATCCCAATGCATGAGTTGTCTATGATTTGATGAATTTATGCTTGATTTCTAACCCTTGAGTAGAGAAGTAGCATGCATGCGTAGTTGGTATTTGTCTTGATTGCAGGTTATCTGTGGAAGGAGTAGCACAAGCAAGTGGTCAAAGCACAACGGAGGATCTACATCGAACGCCGGTAAAAAGGTTAGTGATTCTCTGCATGCATGTACTGTGAAAGAGGGGTTTTAATCTTGGGTTGTAGGTTAAAAGTAATTTATTTTCGGTCAAAATTTGCATGCAAGCCTGACCCTAGTTTGCTAGTCTGTAGGGTATTTTTCCCAACAACAGAATTGGCGACTCTACTAGGGAAGATACTCTTTAGGGTTTCCAGATTTAGTTGAATTTTTGGGTAGTTTAAAAAGATTAGATTTTCTGTTTCTTTGCCTGTCTGTTTCTGTAAGGTTTGAGCGAACTGGGAGCCTGGTTCTTCATACCAGTTTTCCCTTACTTCTACTTCACGGTAGTTTTCGAGACACACAGAGGTACACATGGCCTGTAGAAGGCCTGCACGCGTGTGCTCGCGCCCTAAACTCTTACAGCCCGCGTGTGAACGCTAGCTGTAGAGGTTTCAGTAGCATGTAGGAGTTCAGAGAAGTTTAGAGGCATTCCAGCTCTTCCCTGTCAGAATTATACATTCTCAGGGGGTTTCTGGCATCCTGTCTGAGTCTTGCTGGTTCACAGTCTTATCTCAGATTGCATTTTTTTTCGCCTTAATTTTCCTTGCATTTTTCGTTTTTTCTAATAGAAAGAGCATCCCAAGCCTTCAAGGGACCCTGATTTTCAATACCATAGGCCTGCTCCTGGTTTGGACTGCCTGTTTTCATTTTGTCTTAGTATTTATACATACATGCGGCCTGTACAAGGTCATCCCGCGTGTACACGCTTCCTGTTTCAGCTCAGCACGCGTTTGCACGCGCACTGTTTTGGTGATAGTAGCGTGCTTGACAGGCTACTTTTTGTTCATAGTAGGGAAGTCATCCCCTCCTTTGATGAGAATTATTCCTCTCAGGTGTGTGAGTCTAGGGTTGAACAGTCACTAGGTTAGGTCTTCTTACCCTTAGATTGTTTTTTCTCAGTTGATAGTTGACAGAAAAAATATAAAAAAAAAAAATTGATTGTTTTCATGGTTTTTAGACAAGCTTAAGAGTCTCTATTTTCTTTATTGCATTGTGTGCCTATTACTATGATTCTTTGCGATCTGCACTTTAAGCCAGAATTTGTCTTTCTTGGTTTTGTGCTTGTCGGTATTTTCCCTTTGTCGCTTTATTAGCACTTAAATAAATAAAAAAATCTCTCTTTTCATTTTCTTCTTTGTTTGAAAAGTGTGTTTCTGCATTATTAGCTAGGGAGAAGTCTTTTGGTTTATAATTTTTTGCAGTGAATTTAGAGCATAAGTATCTCGTAGTCGAGCGAAATTCCTTGATGTTTGCTGCATAAAATCTTAGAAAAATTGAAAAGAAAAAGAAATCTTTCTTTGTGAAAAGTTGCTGAAAATTTTACATTTAGTAAAAAGTCTTTTGTTTCCAGTTTCTTTCTTCATTCATTTTTTCTTTCGTCTTTACACACCATCAGTTTCACCTCCATACCCTTTGACGTAAGAAAAATCCTTAAAAGCAACGATAATTTAAAAACTATTATATTTTTTGTTTGTAGGGTTCACAAACTAGTTCAGGACTAGGGTCTTGGATTAGGTTGGAGAGGAAACTCTCCAAGGCCATTCAAAACCAAACATTAGAGTCTGTGATAGGGAGTGTAGGAGTCTAGTTTCGTGGAAGTTATCCGGGACCCCCCTCTAACACAGGGGATAAACACGAGGTCACGTGCGGAAAGGTAGCGGAGATAACCCCTCCAAAGCCGGACCAATCGTAGTGGAGAACACATATCGAGGGCTTGTTTTGGGATTTTGTCGTTTGCATTTTCCACGGGGCTTCATGGGTCTCGAATCTGTTTGAGGTCCTCAGTTTTCTTCCAGACCATTTTCTCTCGATACCCTTGACAGGTTTCAGGCTTGATACCCTACTCATTGTGGTCTACCCGACTTTCGACTGTACCCGCCTGGTGACTGTTCGCGTGCTGACAACCTAGTTGCCAATCTTTTTAGGGACATACACAGGTGACCGCGCGGGTATACCGTGGTACCTAGGACAGACATCAGGCCACGCTTTGCATAGTATACCTGGAGGGTGCTTCCGTATTCGAGTTTCACGTGCACCGGTAAGTTGCTCTAGTGTTGGTTGTTGTAACTGTTCTTCCAACTAGTTTATTGTTTGCCTGTCTTATCTCTTAGGGGTTTATTTTTTTAGTGTGTGTTACTGTTGAACGTGTAGAATACCTTAGCATGTCATGGATATTCTCACATAGTGGAGGATCTCGAGATCCATCGGTCACGAAGGCTTCTGGGCCTGCTGCCGGTTATACTGGAGCCACCCCCGCCACCATTGAGGCGAAAGCTAGACCAACAAGGGTATTTTGAAGCAATCGGGTTACAAACCTTTGTGCCCGAACAACTCCCGGAGGAATCAACTGCCACTCTTGGCTCGGTTGAAACCCCAACCACTGATATCTGGACACCGGTTATTGTACCAATCCAATTTTACGAAAGCCTGTCAGTGCCTCACACAGCTATGGAAACAAACGTTGTTACTTCCTCTGGGAATTCTTCCATTCCCACCACAGTTGCTACCACAGGAGAAGCATCTCCTAACTTGTCGTTGTCAGTCTGAGCCACCATGCTCTCGGCCACAACTATGTCGCATAGTGGACCGATCATGTCTATGGTAGTGGCCACAACCCCCTTCACACCTAGTGCGATAGGCCCTCCGTTCTCATACGATATGCCTAGTTCGGGTACAAGTCCTGCACTCACTTACTCCACTTTATAGACTTTGGGGTTGGGGGCAGGGAACTCTAATGCTCCTCTGCAAGGTCAACTTGGGGGCACTCCTGTCCCTTTTAATTCTTTTCCTTACGCTGGAGGACATATCCCTCCTTCGTCCCCTTCGCTTGGTGGTCAGCATCAGCAGTCCGCCAGGTAGCCTGCACACACTAGTTTATTTGGAGCCGGGAGTCAAGGAACACCTGCGGACAGTATGCCGGTAGGTTTGTCACCATTTTTTTGGAACGGGACGTTTGGTAACAACACTTTCACATCCACCGCTTTCTGGTCTGGGGGCGCTCCCATTTTTGGACAATCTACTCCGGCGTAGGGTACTATTCCTGCACCGAGGGCACATATAGAGGGACCTTGGAACTCAGGACAAGGATCCATTCCCTCCTCTGGAATGTCGTTCTGGGGTAATTCTTTCCACAGTCAATGGAACCCTGAACAGACTACTATGCCTCTCCCATCAGGACCGGCATGGGGTAATCCTTCCCAAAGTCCTTCAAACACGATGCATGCCCAACACCCTATGTCCTTTATGGGAAATCAGCTGATGATGTCTCCATAGACGCAAAACCCTTACGTTGGTCAGGGCCATGGTTTCTACCAGAATCCAGGCCAGCAGCCAAACTTTTCCTGGCAACCTAGTGCCAGTCAAACTCCACGACCCTTTTTCATGGTTATTAGCAGCAACCCAAACTACCATTCCTGGCGACTTTACACTTTCCAGATTTGACAAGGTTGTTAAATGATCCTATTTGTCACGATCTGCGTTGGCCTCCTATGCCAACGAAGTTGCCTTCAGACATTCCAAAGTTTGAGGCCAAGCCTAATGAATATCCAGGTGATCATGTGACTACCTTCCATCTTTGGTGTTCATCTAACTCATTGAAAGATGACCCCATACAGTTGCGATTGTTTCAACGCACTCTTATCGGGAGTGCCCCGAAATGGTACATCGAGCTCGATCGCTCAAGATAATCTTCTTTTGGTGAACTGGTGATGGCCTTCCTTAACCATTTCCAGTTACCTGTGAGATACGATGTTGTCACAGAGCTTCTTGCCAATTTCGAATAGACAACAGTGGACCATATCTCTGATCATATCCGAGAGTGGAGACGCTGGAAGAGTCTAATCAAAGTACCAGTCCCACCAGCATTCCTACTTGAGTGGTTCCTTAAGTCTCTGGTCCCACAATTATCCAAAGACGTCGTGACTTCCAGAGTTTTCTCTAAAGAAGATGCCATCATGAGGGCTCAACAGTTTGAGATCATCTATTCTCAGTCTGGTTTATTATACAACATCCTGCCAGATACACCACGATCGATACTAGATAAAACTAGACAGAGAGCTGGACCACATGATGATGGTATTGTTGGTTCAACACAAACCAAGCCCGCTGAGAAATTGACAAAAAAATTGCAACAGTTATCTATACAACCCTCAGCGGCCAGCCAGATCACTGCTTTGGCTGCTCCCCCTACCCAAACATCAAAAGTACACTCCGTGCAGTCGACTAACCCAAAGGCCACCCAACAGCCTGAAGGGAAGAAAAAACAACGAAAGAAGGGTAAGGGGGATAAAAAACCCACTGATAATGCTGGCGGGGACACTACAGAAAAACGGAAGGTGAGGTATCCATGCAACTTGTGTGCGGAAGACCACCCGACCCATCTTTGTCCTCGACTTGCAGAGGCCCAAAAGTTTGTCACACAGCAACAACAGGCAGTGTTGACTAATCCTTTTCAACATGGGCAAAATTTAACTCAAGCCTCTGCAAGCACGGAAGGGGGTAGTCAAGGACCCCCTCCATCTTCGACCAACCCCACAAATGTTTATATGGTGAAAGGTGATGCTTTTCTATCAACTAGATCACATGCCTATAGTCAACCAAGCACTTCCGAGAAGAGCAAAGAAGCCGAACTCCCATCTCTTCCTCTACAGATTGAGAAGACATTGGGAGAAACAATGACACACATTCCAAAGGGTGCATTTAAAAAATCTTCTCACAACCCAAATGCAAGGGCCGCCCAGAACTACTCTGTGGTGGAGGATTTATCACAAACCCCTTGTGCGATGTCTGCTTTGGAGGTCCTCCAAAGCTGTCCTGCTCAGAGGAAAGCCTTGTTAACTGCTTTGGGCTCTACTGAGACTTGTAATCCGGGTACCATCATGTTAGATACAACTGACTTAAAACCTCGTCTGCCTTACCACGTCGCGTTTCAGATAGTAGTGGCTCATCCCACGAAAACTTTTACATGGAATATCTTCCGCACTGTGGTCGACGAGGGCGCATAGACATGCGTTATGTCGTTAGCATGTTGGAAGGCCATTGGCCAGCCCGTTTTGTCTCCATCACCTACTCTCTTCACTGCTTTCGACGGTCATTCATTCCGACCACATGGAATCATTCTATCTTTCCCTGTGTAGTTAGGAGGGAAAACCGTGTGTGTCGAAGTAGAGGTAGTCGATGCTCCCCTCGACTATAATCTCTTGCTAGGAAGGAGTTGGACTTATGCTATGCAAGCTATGGTTGCTACAGTTTTTTGAGTCTTGTTGTTTCCACACGAGGGTCAGATAGTGACCATTGATCAACTATCTTTCTCCAGACCTGACCCAGCTTTGGGGGCATCCACAGTCCCGATGATTGATAATCCTCAACCAGGTGTCGTTAACGTAGGAGTTGGTTTGTGCCCATCCTTGATGGGTACCTTCGATTACCCACCTCCTCATGACGATGTCAAATTTATATCTAATCACCATAAGGTTGAGATTTTTCAAGTTTCGTCGTTCTGCACGACTTACTTTGAGGATCCTTGGATTCTTCCTTCCCGATCAGCCACGATGGATGAGACAGGGCACCCCGGCATGTCCATGACCTTGTCCACCGCTGAAGTAGCGTACTCTTTAATCCAGCAAGCTTCAACTAACACTGATCCAACTCCTACACAAGATTTCGATCCACTTCTAGAGCCTATTTGGGCTCAGGGTTCTCTCGCCAACATCGATTCGTTAGACTTAGTCTTTCCCTATGACGAAGCAGTAATCGAAGCAAAGACTAGTCCAGACAAACCTTGGGACGATCTTCATCACAGAACATATTTCCTCCCAAATTTAAGCCGAATCGAAGCAGGAGAATTCACCGTGACTATGACTAGAGATAGGTCTTGGCATACTAATCCCTTAGCTACACACAAGATCTATGCGAAGGGAAATATGGAAACCATTACTGAAACAATACCTATAATATCTCCAGAACCCCCGACGTCATAGACAATGTTTTCGTCGGAGCATACAGCTCCCCTGAGGAGATACCAGGCATCGACCCACAAAGAGTCTATCATGAGCTAACTTTGTTGTTTTTCCAGCTCGCTTTGAGATCTGAAAGCAACATTCGGCGAGACTGCATTTATGCTTTTCAATCTCTTCCAAATTAACTGAGAAAAGTAACCACTATGGAGTCTTCTTTAAGCCCTTTTTAGACTCCTTAAAGATGAAAAGATTGTCAAGTGACCTTGTTTCTTCACACTCGTTAAATTGGTCCAGAAGAACGTTCCTTAAACGGGTCTTCTTTTAATCCCTTTTCAGACCCTTTAAACATGAAAAGATTTCCGAGTGATCTTGTGACCTTTCACGCTCGTTAAACTAAAATTTGAAGTCACGTCTGTCTGGCGGTAGTTTACCCCTTTTATCGGTCCGGATGGTCAACTGTACGAACAAAGGTATACTGTATCGAATTCCCATTCTTTAGAAGAGTACTCTTAGGTATAATTATATTCCTTTTTAGGGCCTAAGGGACTAAATTTACGAAAAAGAAACCCCCATGGAGTCCATAGTTAAGCTCTTTTCAGACTCCCTAAAATTGAAAAGATCACCGAGTGACCTTATTCTTTCACACTCGTTAAATTGGTCCAGAAGAATATTCCCGACGGAGTCCATAGTTAAGATTTTTTCAGACTCCTTAAAAGTGAAAAAATAGCTGAGTGATATTGTCATTGTCACACTCATTAAAATGGTTTTGAATTGATGTCTAATCGGTGCTAGTTTATCTCTTTTTCGAACCGACTAGACTATTATCAAAAAAGGTACCCCAGCGGAGTCTTCTTTTATGCTTTTTCAGACTCTCTAAATATGAAAAACCACCGAGCTTACCTTCTTTGGGCTCTTTAAACTTACATCGAAGGACGTTACCATTGTGTGTTCTATCAACCGCATTTGCATACCTTATCCACCAACCTTGTGACAGTTTGCTTATGCGTCTTAACACCTTTGGCCACCGGGGGATTTTTCCCGAGTATCATTTTACCAAAACATCAGTCTTGTCCTTGTGCCTTGAGCTTGTATGTTTGCAATACTCGTTTCTCCATTGTAATGTAATATTCCTTTATTCTTTTTCCAAAAATTATCAAAAAGAACAAAAACATCAAATATACCCCAAAAAGAGGATGGGAAAGGTATTTTCTTTATTGGCAGCATAATGAGTCGCCCTTGGATAAAGCACATCTGTCCGTTTGATTATCAGACTATGGGATGTAGTACAACCTTAGGAAGCTTTTCTCGCTATATAGATTTGTGTCCTCCACCGTTTGGTTACTCTTCCAAAAATATGGAGAGTTTGTGTTGCCTCCTACTTCGTAGACTTATGATTAACATATATGCTGCCTGAGTCTTATCACTTGTCATGTTGTGTTCCAAGGGAAGTTTTTCACTGAGATTGAGTCGGCCCCTCTGCAATATTTCTTTTGTCCGCATACCCGGCCATCCTGAACATCCAATCAAGTCTTTGTTCGAAATCATTGAAGCCTTCAGTCCGATCATCAAGATTATCAAGTCCACAACCGACGAGCCGTCGAAGACCTCTGGGTAGTGCAGTCGTACACTCATATTACACTCCTACCTGAGTTTTAGAATATTTTGAAGTTGTTTCTCGAGCTCTGAAGTACAGCCATCAGGCCAAATCAGTTTCTGAAAGATGGGTACTCTATATGTATATCTTTTTGATTTCGAGATGTAGCTCCGCTGTGTATTATTCGCGACTACTCTTCATTGTTATTTGACATGGATCTACAGTGTATTTGATTGGTATCCATGGTTCTATTTTATCCTGAGCATGGGTATGCCCGCCTCGGTGAGACATTTGTTATTTTGCAGATGGCACCTCCTGGTTCTTGATTCTTGGGCTCACTCATTCAGCACATTAGTAAAGATTGGTAAAAGATTGGTAATGTATTTCAGCCATCAGATGCTCTTCTGACCTCACACATTAGGGGGCATCTGTTATAAACCTAAATTGCACCACACATGCTTACCTGGCATCAGGCCAAGTCATATCCCTTCATTGCTAAAACATCTGCTGAACAACTCTTTGGAAATCCTCTTGTGTCAAGGCCCACGCGCCCTAACCCATTACTGCATGCGTGTGCACACTGGTTGGCTCACTACAGCCCGCGTGTACCTAACAAAGCACAAAAAGAGGAAATTTGTCGACGGAACAAAAAGCTATGGCTCAGTTAACTGAAACTCCCGGCCATGCATGGCTGAGGGTTCATCCAAAACCCTAGCTCCTTCTAGCCTATAAAAGAAGGGGTAGGGGTACCATTTGGAACGGGAAAAAATATAGCGAAGAAACTCTACCCATTTACGTAATCCATTGTCCCAACCCTTTAGCCTTTCCTCATGCCAAAGGAGATTTAACGCAAAGCAGTTGGAGGACAGAAGAAGAGGAGCCCAGGATCAGGTTCAAGGAGCAGTGGCCGGTCTCGACTTTGATTGTAAGTTGATTCATTTTCATTAATAAAAAGAATACTTTTCCCATCCCAATACATGAGTTGTCTATGATTTGATGAATTTATGCTTGATTTCTAACCCTTGAGTAGAGAAGTAGCTTGCATGCGTAATCGGTATTTGTCTTGATTGCAGGTTATCTGTGGAAGGAGCAGCACAAGCAAGTGGTCAAAGCACAACGGAGGATCTACATCGAACGCCGGTAAAAAGGTTAGTGATTCTCTTCATGCATGTACTATGAAAGAGGGGTTTTAATCTTGGGTTGTAGGTTAAAAGTAATTTATTTTCGGTCAAAATCTGCATGCAAGCCCGACCCTAGTTTGCTAGTCCATAGGGTATTTTTCCCAACAACACATACGGTTTGGGAAGGGGACAAAGTTGTCACCTTGATTTATAGGACCATTTAGGATCCAAGAGAAAATTGGACCCATTGCATATCGTCTCGTACTGCCACCCCACTTGCATAAAACTCATAATGTATTTCATGTATCTGTTTTATGTCATTATGTTGTTGATGAATCACATAAACTAAATTGGAAGGAATTGCATGTATCGGACGTGGGAACCCTCACGGTAGAACCGTTACACATATTGGACCGTAGAGTCCGACAGCTCGGGAACCGTCTGGTAGACCAAGTTAAGGTCTAGTGGGACAAGTATAGTCAAGGATTTTCTACTTGGGAAGACGCCGAGACACTACGATGAGACTATCCCTCACTATTTTGACCACCTCGAGAACATGTTTCTTGAATGTGGGGTGTATGTAACACCACCTTTTGACTTAGACAACCAGGATTACCTGAGGCCTATATACTTTATTTTCTAGTCACGGTGAAACTATTAAGTGATACACTTAAACTTTAAAATTTATGAACTTTTATGAATGTTTAAATGTTATTGATGATGATGTATGTAATGCGATCTATTATGTGAATGTAAATTTTACAAATGTTTAAATGTTATTGATGATGATGTATATGATGCGACATATTGTGAGAATGTGAATTTAATGAATGTCTAAATACTATTAGAATGATGTCGGATACGATGCAATCTATTTTGGGTAAATGATAATCTTGTGAATGGGTGTCGAAATTGAATTATGGGATATTATGAGATCTATTTCTAATTGGAAAACTTTGATGTTAATTTATCGGTACGGGGATACCAAATTGAAATGATGA
>ML791553.1:177166-190515 GCA_009831015.1 Picea engelmannii
ATTTTACACATTAATTAACACTAAAAACAAATAGAAAAAAATCAACATTTATGTATAATATGAGATGAAACATATTACATACCTTAGTATCTGTGTCATACAAGTGTTCGACAAATTATTCATAACCTTTAATTTCACTAGCAGCAATGTAGCGGAGAGAATATTTGCTCTTGATCCTTCATAAAGTCATTTATTTGGCTTTTCTAATAGAGGTTCATCATAAATACCAACATTTTCCCCATCCTCATCCGACTGTGAAAAAAAATATTGGATCATTTGATTTGTCCCATCATCTTCTTCCATGGGAACATTAACTTGATTTGTCCCATCATCTTCTTCCATGATATCTTCATTTGCTTGGTCATGATGATGTTCCTCAGCTTGTACAACATCATTTCTACTAATACTTGGTGCAATATTCTGCGAAAAGTTAGAGGGAAACTCTAACTTTATAATTACAAACAATCATGCAAAATTAGTGTATACTATAACAAACATTCAAACAATATATATACATATATATAATTTTGTATAAAATTGACAAAATAAAAAAAGATAATGAATATATAGCTAATTACCATGGAACGATATTCATTCGATCCACCATCAATGTGACCATATTTCCTACAATGTTTTGTAGTTGTTGCTATTAAAATTCTTACGGGACGTCTGAGGCAACATTTTTTACAAGGGAAATAACATCTACGATCACCCTTTTCACCCGCTTTACTTTTTTCCCCACCTCTAACAACATTCTGTGACATTCTTCTACACAAAAATACCCTTTCGGAACCATCATTGTTATAGCAAGATTGTCGCAACATCTTTAAATCGTCAAATTTTTATATTCCAATTTTAGGTCACTATCATCGCAATTGCGATGAACGTGACCTAAAAATATTTATTCTTTTTACCTATTTATTTTAGGTCATTTTCAACGGTCAATTTTAAGGTTAGGTAAGTCGTCGCTCTTGTGACGAACAAACCAGAGTCATCGCTCTTGCGATGAACATTGACCATAATAATTTAGTCAACCTAGAGTCGTCAAGATAGCAATGAATATGGGATGGATTTATAAAAAAATGAACTTTTTCTCTTGCATATTGCGACGAAAGAGTACTTTTGTCACAAGTGGTCATCGCAGATTTTTCAATATGTACTAGTGCGGGAAGAGAATGAGCACTTGAAAGAGAAGGTTCAGATGTTCAACAAGAGGATGGATGAAATGTAGAAGCACATTGAGACCTATATCAAATTTTTGTCATTATTCAAGAAGAATTTTGAAGAATTCCAGGACACCCTCAAAATGGTCATGACAGATTGGGACAAGAAAATATCACAACTAGTACACTTTGGTGAGAAATTCATAGAATTGGATAGCTGGAAAGAAGATAGAATCACTCAAATGTTGGGATATAAGCTACAACAAGAGTTGACATAGAAGGATGATGCCTTGGAGAAGCTCCAAGCAACTATCCAAGAGAACCAAGAAACAAGGCCACCATCCATTTCCACAACCTCAACCAACACCACGACAGAGACCACTTTGGTAAGCTCACCTTCTTTGGATTTTTCTCATGAGAATTTTTGTGAATTTGAAAATAATACTAGAATCCAAGCTCCTAAATAAAATGGGCTATGATGGACAAGGGCTAGGAAAGGGAATTCAAGGCATATTGAGCCCCATTATAGCTACACCATGGGTCAAGCATGAAGGCCTAGGATTTGATGTCAGAAGTGAAAAAATCATTACCATGAAGAAGTATTGTGAAGGAGAAAGACATGCCAGAGTTGCCTGCTCATCAGGAGAGGGAGCAACGATGATAAGTGAAGTTGGTCGATCACTACCACATCAGACTTATTGTGGTATATTGAAGGAGCGTAGCAATGAGAAGAACTCACAAACTCAGCCTACACCTGCACTCAGAAGAAGAAACAAGTCAATCAGTCGAGGAAAGAAGAAGACAACTATTGTCTGACACTATTGCAAGAGGAAATACCACAATACTTGGAATTGTTGGTACGTGAAGGTATGATCATTCTATGGAAAGAAAATCCATTGTGATTCATATTGCTAGGAGAAGCAAGCCACATGCCACGAGCCTAATTTCTTCCAAAGGAAGAATGACAAGAAGACTGTAAGGTAGCTAGAGAGGTAGTGGGGGGGCCCAGAGGGCCCATAGTGATAATAATGGAGGTCATTCAATGTAAGGTGGACTAGGACCACTAAATTATTAAGTAAGGCCCACTATGGTAGTTAGATATAATAAATGGGTAATTAGATATAATAAATGTAAGAGGACTTCTTAGAAGGTTCTACTTCTAGAAGATTCCTCCTCTAGAGTGTTCTTAGGTGATGGTAGCACTATATAAAGGGGTTCAAGCAATGTAATGAGACATGAAGAGAAATATTGTGTTTGGAGCTGAATCTCATTAGGAGGATTCCCCCTCGAAGAGGCAAGTGAACAAGAGATGATCCCTTCCATAATAGGATCCATTGTACGGTGTTGCCCTACCTCAAGGGTTTTGATATAGTAAAGTGGTGGTTTTCTATATGGTTTCATATATCTTGTGTGGTGATTGTATTAAGATATATTTGGATCTATTGTGATATTTTGTATTCAGTCTTTGGTTCTTAACAATTGGTATCAAAGCACTTTCCTTGGCAGACATTGTGGGCAAATATTTTTTATTTTTGCAGATTTTTTTTTTCGGAGAAGAAAAAGAGGGCCGTGACATTCCATAAATTTTCAGTATATTTCTATGAAAAATTTTCAGAAATAAGTTGTAGATCTGAGTTCCTCTCAGAAAAACACCCAAGTTGAAAAAAAAAAATCGTCCGAAACGGAGTCCGGGAAGTCAAGATATTGAAGTTTTAAAATATGCAATTTTTCAGGGTTTTTTCCGCGGACATCGGCGTGATTTTTTTTTTATTTTTGTAGCATATGGAGGCCGAATTTTTCCAAATAAATTACATATGTGAGTTCCTCTCACAATTTCACCCAATTTCAAAAAAAGAAATCAGGTGAAACGGAGTCTGGAAAGTGAAGTTATGAGCATTTTAAATTCAGTAGTTTTTCAGGGTTTTTCCGGAAAACGCCGCGATTTTCTGCGGTAACTTATTGTTCTATTTTTTGGGTTTTTTCATGACGGATGTGGGACCAAAGATTTCATATGGTTCTCAGATGGATACTTCCTCTCAAACCCTCAAGGGAATTCTTGAAGCATTCAAATCCAAATTGTATGACACATTGGATGCTAGATTGCATGACCTTGCAAATGGCCTCAATGATAGTTTCTGTAGTATTTGAGATTCATTGGATAACATGCAACAGATATTTCTTATGGTAGACATCAGGGATGAATATAATCAAGAAATATATGCTTGGTATGATTTTTATGCCGATTGTGATGATTGGTATATGGATAGTTGTCATTTCTGGGATGACAACCACTTTCATATTTTATTTGATGACTCTAATCCACCTTCTGTAGAGAGCATCAATGTGACAAATCGAGAGCCAATGATTATTACCAATATCCATCCTGCATATTGTACAGTGGTATTATTCCTTCCAGATTCTGCTATGACCCTTTTCCACTATGTGGATGGATATTCTTATTTGGATCCACATGATAGGTGTCAGTCTTTGGAGCATCATTTTGAGTTGGTTATTGGGTTTCAAAATCTTCCACGGGGAGTTCACATGAGCACTTGGACGTAGGACCTGGGCTTACAATGGTGGTTGGACTACTTCAGCATGGTGGCTTTCCTTTCTACATGGGACCTTGGTTCTTGAGTCTTCTTTAGCATTATGGTCTACAATTATCCATGGGACCCTGGTATATGGTTGTACATCAAGCATTGAGGACAATGCTTTCATAAGGGGGATGGAATGTAAGGTAGCTAGAGAAGTAGTGGGGGGGCCCAGAGGGCCCATAGTGATAATAGTGGAGGTCATTCAATGTAAGTTGGACTAGGTCCACTATATTATTAAATAAGGCCCACTATGGTAGTTAGATATAATAAATGGTTAATTAGATATAATAAATGTAAGAGGACTTCTTAGAAGGTTCTACTTCTAGAATATTCCTCCTCTAGAATGTTCTTAGGTGATGGTAGCACTATATAAAAGGGTTCAAGCAATGTAATGAGACATGAAGAGAAATATTGTTTTTGGAGCTGAAGCTCATTAGGAGGATGCCCCCTCGAAGAGGCAAGTGAAAAGGAGATGATCCCTTCCATAATAGGATCCATTGTATGGTGTTGCCCTACCTCAAGGGTTTTTATATAGTAAAGTGGTGGTTTTCTATATGGTTTCATATATCTTGTGTGGTGATTGTATTCAGATATATTTGGATCTATTGTGATATTTTGTATTCAGTATTTGGTTCTTAACAAAGACTTCTCCAATCCAACAATGACCTCACAAGCACATGGAGAGGAGAAACATGACAAGTAGTCCATACAACAATGCGAAGAAAATTTTCCACCATTGCAATTTGTGTGTGTAACATTCCAACTGTTACGACAACAAAAGCGACGTACAACAGGTAAATGTTTTTGTTTTTTTTGCATTAAGAAATTAAAACGTCGCCACCTAAGGAATACCAACACTATCGAAACATCATCCTAATTAATAACAACATGTTAATCAACTCATTAACGTAATTGATAGAGACACTTAATCAATTCATTAACATAATTAATAGCGACACATAATCAACACATATCATAAATAGGGACGCGAAATCAACACATCATGATCAACTAAAGCAAGATACAAATAATTGATCAACCATGTCACTGAATATTAAAGGAAACTACCCTCCCAACCTATGTTGCATGGTTAGGACCTCCAAGACACATAAGAAACACTCAAGTCCAGGATTCATCCGATCGATTTTGACCACTTAAGTTCTCAGGACTGGCGACTGTTCTGAGGAATAAGGCGGTATATAATCCCACAACAAACTTGTATCATAAGCATCATGACTAGATTCTAATAGTGAGGCATGGAATCACACATAATTACTATTTTCAATAAATAACATGTAAACAAATAACACTACATCTACGCAAGAAAGAACAAGGACAATAGGTTAACAACTGCATCATTTCTATGCTATTCTAGAACTTCCAACTAGTGGCGCAACACAATAAACAAGTATCATAAGGATCTATCATTTCCAAGGATGTGAAAGGAATAATCTACTTTACTTAATCAATCTTCAAGCACTAATTAAGTAAAAAGTGTACGAGGATATTACATAAGTAATACTAAAATCCACGAGAGCATAAGTACAAACTTGTAACAGATAAAATCTTTTCTAATCATTCACAAAACTTGCCAAGCCAGGTTCATTAAGGTCATGCATCAATTATCCTTTGCTTCAAGCTTTTGTGGCCAATAAAAATTATATAAAGCTCGAGTGTGTTTTCCTTTAATAGGAAGCCTTTAAGAATATAACTGGAATTCAATATCAATTACCATTCCAATTAAGAATTATATAAGAATCAACCTTTTAGGAGCGAGTGGAAAGCGTTTAATACTGGAAAATATATCTAAAATAAGGCCCCAATAAGATCAACTTCATAGGCATTACTTAAAGTTTCATATACTATTATAGTGTCCTTTTTATAAAGCAAGAGAATCCACATAATAATCAATTATAAATACATCAAGGTGACATTTCATATCTTTTAAAGAATCCAAAATCGAACTTAATAAGTACAAAAGTAAGGCTTCATTAACCAATTAATCATCATTTCTTCATGTGCAAGAATCATCTATTCTATGTATTCCATTATTCGACAATAATTAAGTGCAAAAAGGGTGAGAGAATAAAACAAAAGGATTAATAAGATACGAGAACCATAGTAAGATCCATGTAAAATTTTCTGCGTCCAACATTTGTACCCGCCTAAATCAGAATCAATCAAGTCATGCGTTATTTATTCATATTCCAATCCACTAAATAAGGTACAATCCTTACAAGGCTCACTTGTATCTTATTAAGCTATTATTCCAAAACTAGCATGAGTAATGGCTTCCTAATCAATTATAAGGAGCTAGGATAAAAACCAAAACCTTGCTATTTAATAGATAAAATATCTGAATGTTAATTACATAATCATTGTAGCCCCAATAAGAAGTTTAAGGTTCCTTATACATAACACATAAGGATTGATTACAATTTATACTTTAGATATATGATTCCATAAGAAATAAGGTCTTCTTAGCACTGCACTTAAGACTTCAATACTACTTGAATATCATTAAGCTATAAGAGATTAATCCTAGGAACAATGATAAAAATTAGAGTTGCTTGTATATTCATGAATTAATGTGGATCGAAATATCAAGAAATAAAAGACTCTATAAATCAACTGGCATAACCATAAGTAAGGACTAAATCAAATCCAATAATCAAAAGCAGACCTGTCAAGGGTTACGAAAACTATGGGTTAAAGGGTAAAATTATTTTTTCCTCTTGGTAAAGGTATAGGGTGTAGAGTTGGTCTTCTGAAGGTAATGGGCCCAAGGCCCAAGTATAAGATACCATGCCAGTTCTTCAAACCACGAGCCCAATTACCAAGCCACATTACACCAGTTGCAACACACATCCAAGCACCAAATCTCAGTCTAGCACCGAACCACTAGGAAGGAAACCATCGGGATAAGGAGTGCACTGCACGTCCGCTCGAGTTGAAACAAGGATAACTACCCACAGACACCAGTTATCTGGAATAATAAACAAGGTTTTGAATTGTGTTTTGGATATGAACTATTCGAGAATAAAAACAATGATACCAAAAACAACACGCTACGTAGTAAACGCTTCAGTGCACAGCAAGGGTTAAGGGGAAGATTTGTAGGCAAGGTGGAAATGACTTAGATTTTTTTTGGTACCATGCAGTCTACAAAAAATCCAGTGGTGATGCTTCCCTCTTGAAAGAGGTCTTGGTCGAAGGGTTTAAATTGCAATAGTAAAAGAGAGAGGATAGACATAGCTAATACACCAGGTCATAAAGAAGGAAAAAGAAAGAAAGGAATCAAAACCAATACCCCACGCCAAGAGGAGGGAAGGGTACCCAGAAAAGGTTACTGTACAATACGCATACAACAACAATTAAATTTAGAGAAGAGGCACTAAAGGAACACCCACTTTAGCGACAACTTCCTTACTCTTTTACCCAGGAAAAACACCAACAGAATTTACAGACTTGCTTAATAGTAAGGGTAAATGATTCCTATTGAAATTCAATGCACTTGACTTGGATTTAGATATGTACACAAAACAAGAGGATTCACTAAGTCAATAAGGAAAGGAACATAACATAATGACACCAATATCACATCAAATCGACCACTCACTCATAATTGTCGAATTATAATTAAGTGCGCTAATCCAAGAAATTGTGAAGGATCGATCTTGTAAAGGGTTTCACATTTAGGAATAATGAACAGGGCACCACAAGCAATGAAAGTAGGGAGTTTTTCCTCTTCTTTTTCAAGGGAAAATTCCCAAACCAATTCTATAATAATACAACATTCCTTCCATCATACATACATAAACCATTCCACCACATTTAATCTCAAATGTAATAACTAAAAACATAATTTGAAACTCTGATTCGAATCATTGGAAACGACCAAGAAATTTTGCCTCCTGTACAATATTTATCGTAGCAGCCATTATTCATTTTTAAGAAATTTAAATGACAACAATATAAATTTCACTTTCCAGAGTACACAAAACCATCAAGACCAATTGTAAATTCGATAATAGAATTCGAGTACAGTGACAACAATTTCTAAACTAATTATAGACAAAATAATCTTATTACAATTTCAAGTATAAAATAAAATACTATAACCGATGGCGAAGAAATCAAAGATGTTCTTCTGCGACGACGCTCCTCCCAAAATTTTGCTTTCTAATCATAGGGACTTCACTGGTACCTCCCAGCCAACGCTAGGGGTACCTCCCCCTTAGACCCCCGAGCCGCAAAGATACCACACACACAAAACCATAAATCCTTTAGCTCCAAGCTTGCCTCGCAAGGTAGAGCCACCACTCTATCTCAAGCTGGGTATCCCAACTCTCACAAGTAAAACCAGTCAAAAATAATTCGGAAGCATAACTTTACCGATAACCAGTGATGATCCCTTTCCCATCTAGACTATTTGATTTATATGAATTTATTCACTGACACATCCCCACTGGCACAATTAATTTTCTTTTTAATTAATTAAATTGTAATTATGCCTCCTCACACTTGTCACCCTCTCCCTATGTTGCACAAGTAATTGCATATTTTTAATTTAATTAAAAAAATAATTCCCTCACATTTCCCAAATGCGCTCCTAGTTGTCTCTTTATTCCCCATATTCCCATTTAATGATTGACGCCTTACTAAATCCGATTTGAGTTAAAACATGAGTCTTCTTCTAGTTAGACTAGTGGTATCTAGACTCTAGATACCATTCTATGTGTCCACATATTCTCTTAGCTTTGTTCCTTTCTTATCTTAAATTCCAATTTGGTATTTTCTTGCACATATGTGTATTAAATCAAATATTTAGGTTTATTTCATTTTACTTAAGTCTTAAATTTATTTACCTCATCCCTTTTTAATTTAGTTAATAATTTAGTTTAGCCTCCTTACAAGAACTTAGACTTAGGCTTAAATTTTTTTGAATATGCTTAGACTTCCTTTTGGGATTTTAAAATTAATAAATTCATTCTATAAATAATTAATTAAATCCGTCAGGGCCTAAATATTTTTCAAGGTTTAATTATTCTCTCAATATTTCCTAGTCCACCTAGATTCATTGACTCAAGTTTTATTTATGCGATGTGCCCTTCAAGACTCACTCTGTGCTCCAAGGGTGCCACTCGCCTTTGACTGGTTTTGGTAGTTGTCCAAACCTTGGAGTCGGTACTCCATTCGAGATACCTTGTGAGAGACTAAGGGATTCTAAGGAATAAGGACTCCACCTTATTGTGCACCCCTTAGAAATATTCATGAACGATTGTCTCAATCTTCCCTCACAACATCGTGGACCTCTCGAACTAGGTAATTGTTAACCTACAATTTGAGCCATGTGGGGAGTGCTAGTAGGCTATGACAGGGACGATGCCACACCTCTCCCTCAATATTTGGTCTATGTGCATGGCCCCTTTACTTTTTATGTGAGTCATATTAGAAATTATTCGCCAGCCTGCATTCATTGACAAAATATTCTCACTGATCCATATACATAATCATACTAA
The DNA here is from genome assembly GCA_009831015.1 of Picea engelmannii. Lineage (NCBI taxonomy): Eukaryota > Viridiplantae > Streptophyta > Pinopsida > Pinales > Pinaceae > Picea > Picea engelmannii. The sequence continues at coordinate 186,449 of ML791553.1, forward strand.
ATCAATCATCTGGCACATATGCGTAAAACAAAATACTCAAACAAAACACAATCGACTCCCTAAATCAATCCATAGTCAAAGGAGGTCGATTGATTCCCTCGGCATCCAAAATCTGTCAAGTGTCATGTACACCCAGGGAAAACTCATCAATAACATCTATCAATACATATATATATAATGACAATAAATCACAACCATCAACATCATCATAAAATTCATAATCCAAACAAATAACCATGTACTATAACTGGATCACTTGCACGCAAGTGTGCTCGAAGAATAAGTCGATAACATGTTCTCGCATGTTAAGCCCTAAATAGTGGCTCATTACCCCTTAATTAGGGCATATTATATTAGTAATGTTATTTTATTTATGTCAGATTTATTCCATTAGTTGTAATTATACCTCCTAGTCTCCTTTATATACCAAGGAGACATTTTCATTTTGAATCATCTTGGAATTGTACATTTATGTGGGCATAAGGAGGTTTCCCCCTTGAAGAGGATTATTATCTGAAGTTCTCTCTTTTTCAAGGCATTGAGTACTTATTCTGAGGTTTTTCTATGCTATATTGATATTTGGTTCTTAACATATGGTATCAGAGCTCAAGGTCTTGGGGTTTCGCTGCTACATCTAAGACACCTTGGAATTTTCATGATAACTTTTTTTATACAATGTTTCAGAAGGAACGGATTGGAGGATATTTATTATATGGATCAGGGTATGTTGGGTTAAAATTTCAGCTCCTGAGGCATTATACATTCAGAGATACAACCTGTGAAAGATAGGGTTCTGGAATCATCCTGAACTGAGACATTGCGGCATTTTCGCTATAAATTTTTTTCTGTAACGTTTCAGACCCTAAACTCTAAAGGCTATTCATATAAATTAGTAAGGTAGCTATGGTAAAAATTTCAGCTTCTGGTTCATCTTAAATGTTTAGATACACCCTGTGGAACATAGGGTATCTGACTAGTCCTATTGACTAGTCTCAAGAAGGTGTTCCAGGTAAAACAATCATAACATCATCCTAGAGTATCAAAATTGAGTGATACTAGTTGCATTGGATAGTGGACAGTCTGTAGTATTTCTGGTATGAGTTTCATAATTTTATATCAATTATTTTGTGCGGGGCATGCTATACAAGTGAGATCTCCTGGAAAGGCCAAAAATCAGCAAGTTATGGGGAAGTTACAGTAAATTCCACTTGGCACATCCAATTTTGATCAGACCTGTGGCATTGCAGAGAAGAAATATCATAGAACTACAAAAAATAAAGTTTCATACCCAGAAGGGCCAAAACTTTGGAGATACAATAGAAGAAAGATTGTCTAGCAGAACCACCAAAAAATCAAGGTTCAAAAGTGATACTTGGCCAACATGCCACCCAAAAAGGGAACTTCTACATCAAATAAGCCTCCAGAAAATACTAAATGGACTCTTGATGAAGGTGAAGAAATGCGTAGGGACATAAATGATTTACAAAAGAAGACAATAAAAAAATATGAACTACAAGAGATGATGGAGGGTTTAAAAGGGGAGATCATGGAAGGATTGAAAATTTTCATAATAGAGAGGACACCTAAAAGGGAAAATGTATCCCATGAAATTCATGATGAGGACACAAGGAAGGTGAATCAAGAATGGAGGAAATCCAACTTTGGGTTGAAGACCAACCACGTTCCTAAGATCGATATGAGGAAGTTTGATGGCAAGGACCCAATCACATGGATACTTCAGATGGAGCAATTCTTTGATCTACATAATGTGCCACATACACAAAAGGTACGAATTGCTTCTTTATATTTAGAACCCAATCAATTTGTATGGTATCGATGGCTTTGTTCTCAAAAATCACTCGTCACTTGGACAATGTTCACGAAAGAAATGATAGCACACTATGAGGATACAAGGAGCAATACCTTCTTTAGCCAATTGATAAATCTCAAGAAAAAGGGTTCAGTTACAGAGCACATTGAGAACTTCCAAATATTGAATATAAAGGTAACATATATTCCAGATTAGCACTTGATTGATGTATTCATAGGAACTTTAAAGGATAACATTCAACATGAGGTTCGCCTTTCAGAACCCAAATCATTGGAGAATGCATTTAGGGTGGCAAGAAATGTTGAAAGTAAAAATATGGCTATGGCTACTAGAAGGACCAATCCTAACAGCTATAGAGAGAATAATTATCCTTCTTCTAAAATACCTCAACCTACAAGGTTGAAACCTCAACAATTGGAGGAAAGAAAATCAAAAGTTTTATGCTTTAATTGTGACAACAAGTACAGTAAGGGACATAAGTGTGGTGAGAAGAAATTATTCTACATAGATTGTGAAGAGGAAGAAGAACAAGAACAATAACAAGAACCATCTCAAGATGAAAGCGTAGAAGCAATTTCATCTAAAGAGTTGACTCCCACGCTATTGTGTAATGCATTGGTTGGAATTAGCACTCCTCAAACCCTCAAGATCGAAGGATATATCAAAAAGAAAAAGGTAATAGTCTTAATTGATTCTGGCAGTACTCATAATTTCATTCACTATAAATTAGCCAAAGATCTCAATTGCTTTGTATATCTAGCACCATAGTTTCAAGTAATGATTGAAAATGGAGGAACTATCAATTGCTCAGGAAAATGCAATAAGATCAATCTTACTATGGGAGAATATGTAATGAATAGTCCAATGATTTCTATACCCATGGGTGGTGCTAATCTTGTACTAGGAATCCAATGGTTACAATCATTAGGAACAATGGCTTTTAATTTTCAAGAACATTTCATGAAATTTTCATTGGAAGGAAAAGAAATTGAGTTAAGAGGTATCACAGGGAAACTCGGTAAGGTGATAAGCTCTAATGGCATGACAAAATTATTGAAAAAAGGGCATCAAGGTGTTATTGCACAACTATGCTTACTAGATGTTCAAACATCTAAGCCATATATTCCTCTAGATCTCCAAGGGATCATTGATAAGTATTCCAAAGTATTTGAAGATATTCCCAAAGGTATTCCACCCACTCGAAATCATGATCATGATATTCACCTGATTCCTGGGAGTGTTCCTCCTAACATCAGGCCATACAGATACCCTTATGCCCAGAAGAGTGAAATTGAGCGCATAGTTGAAGAAATGTTAGAGGTTGGCATTATTAGACCTAGCCAAATTTCTTACTCTACACTGGTGGTAATGTTATTCAAGAAATATGGCTCATGGCATATGTGTCCATATTATAGAGATATCAAAATATCACTATTAAAGATAAGTTTCCAATTCTTGGCATTGATGAATTGTTAGATGAACTACATGGAGCAATCTATTTCACAAAGTTGGATCTTCGTTCAGGGTATCACCAGATTGGAATGAAGGAAGAAGATATCCCAAAAATAGCATTCGAACTCATGAAGGCCATTATGAATTTTTGGTCATGCCTTTTGGCCTTACAAATGCACCTTCCACATTCCAAGGGTTGATGAATTCCATTTTCAAGCCCTTCCTTCGAAAATTTATGTCAGTATTTTTTGATTATATACTGATATATAGCAAGTCTTGGGAGGATCATGTGCGACATGTTGACAAGGTGCTACAACTACTAAAGGAGCAACAACTATATGCCAAACCATCCAAATGTTTCTTTGGAGTGAAGGAGGTAGAGTATTTGGGTCATATTGTATCTCATGAAGGTGTCAAGGTAGACCCTAACAAGATTAAGGCCATGATGGACTGGTCGATTCCCAAAACATTGAAGAATCTTAGAGGATTTTTAGGTTTGACAGGTTACTACTACAAGTTTGTTCGGCACTATGTAACAATAGCAGCACCTTTAACGACACTAACTAAGAAGGATGCATTTTCATGGACTCCAGAGGCAACTAAAACTTTTGAACAACTTAAAGAGGTGATGTGCAAAGCTACTATCTTGACCACTCTAGACTTCACAAAAACCTTTATTGTGGAATGTGATGCCTCGGGAAATGGAATTGGTGTTGTCCTAATGCAAGAAGGAAGGCCCCTGGCTTTTGAAAGTCGACCACTCAAGGGAAAGGACTTACACAAA